>JAOTRQ010055537.1:0-14424 GCA_028565875.1 Hoplisoma paleatum | reverse complement strand
TGCATTAACTCATTCTAACTGTCAATAAAAGCTTTTGTTACTTAAAATATGATTGCAATTATACTTCTGTATGTGATCAAAACATCTGACAAACACACATAAAAACAGATCATTTCAAAATATAATATTTGTGTCATTCTCAAAACTTTTGGCCATGACTGTACATATATATTTATACATTTTGGGAGAGCTAATTGCTTTTTGAAAGTCCCCAACACTGATTGTTCGTAACGCAAGATTGTGATGCGCACCTGAAAAGAACCGAGGCCGAGGTCAAAAAAGATCTTGTAGTCCTGGAAGGTATCGTTCGGACTCTCTTCCTTCATGTATACAAACACCACGTAGTTCACCCCAAACAGCGGGATTAATAGCAGCGTCGACTTGGCCAGTCTCCTGTTAAAAGCCCTGCATTAATACACTTTTTATTTCCAAAATGAGGTCAGCAGGTGTCAGAAATCATTTTATTTTTGTACGGGTGAAGGACCGAGCCACAGAAATGAAAAACTACCTGTAGTGGGACTGGTCGTTCCCTCCTACATCTGGACAGCGCAGCTTCTGAATCAGGATCCGAATGATGCTTATGAACAGAAGGAAGTTGATCTAAAGAGCAACAGCAGGAGCCTGAATTGGGATGTACTGACCGACTACACACCACGCCAGTGACTGATGTTTAGAATGTACCGTGCTTACTATGACGGAAGTCATTATCGGCCAGTTAATCACCCGTCTGGGAATTACGACCTCATTCCGTTCCCAGCATCTGTCCACAAAGCATATAAAGAGGAAAAAGAATCGTCGACTTTTAAATGAGAAATGAAGGGAAAGAAAAGAAAGCTCAGAAGTGTTGTGGGTACGAATCCTCACCCGGTATCTTCCAGGTGGATCCTGCAAATCATCCACGCTATCACAAAGATGGTGGGAAATCCTTCCACACACACACAGATTTAGATTTAGTTAGTAAATTTGTTATTAGCCGATAATTACAGAAAGAGTTCGTCACAAAAACAACGCGGAGACGTTTTACCCCATCCGACGAAGAGATAGACGATGAAATGGCGGTTCTGCGAGAACATCACCATCAGCAGCATGTGCAGGTACAAACCCTCAACCAGCAGCCAGAAGAAATTAGCCATGATGAAGTAATTAAAAACCACCAGACTTGCTTTACATCCGATCTGGAGAGAAAATGTCATATTCACTCATCGAGGCCATCATGATGACCGAGGCTAATCGAGGAGGGGTGAGAGCGACACCCTTCTGACACGTGTAATGAACCCACCGCATCCTTTCACATTCATGTGATGATCAGCTTCGTGTACAAACTGATCAAGGCATCATCAATCGTCTGCCAACAGAGATCGTACGTGCGAATCGATGGATGGACAGACAGACAGATATATACAATAGGACGATGAAGGGATGGGAAAATAGATGGACGAACGGACAGATTGATGAACAGACAGATAGACAGACAGAAAGATAGATAGATAAATAGATAGACAGATAGATAGATGGATGGACAGACAGACAGATATATACAATATGGATCGATGGGTCGATGGATGGATGAATGGACAGACGGACGGATGGACAGACAGACAGATAGAAAGATAGATGGACGGACAGACAGTCCCACAGATGGATAGACAGACTATATTCGACTTGCCACAGATATAGTTGATATATTTAAGCTCACCAGTGACGGCTGCTCATCACAGTTGGTGTTTTTACTGTGGGAGAACAAGATGGCGTCCTTGCTCAGCACGGCGATGGCCCTCAGGATGAAAGAGAAGAACAGGTTCAGATGGATGTAGTTCCTGGTGCAGTGAAGCTTCCTGTGGAAACAAGCACAGCGAACCCTGAAAGTGCAAAAATCCTCCACAGATTTTACCCCCCCCCCCCCCACACACACACACACTCCTCCTCCACTTTATTTGAGATTATTAGACAGACCGGGGTTATAAACATTTATCCGGGACAGGACGGACGAGCTAGTGACATGTTTATACTCGTGAGTTATGGGGTCATGAAGCTGAACGATTACCTGAAGAGACACAAGATGGCGCTGCCGGTGAGGAGAGCAACGAGAGACAGACTGTGACCCAGAGTGTACAACGTCTTCACCACCGTGTAGAACACCAGCTGCGTAGAAGGAAGTACTTTTACTTTTACTTGCGTTACTGTGATCGCTTAGATGTCACTGTAGAGTGTGTATTTCAAAACAGAGCGGGAATAATGAGGGACCCGATTACGACCTACGACCGACGGAGAGTGCATTGATTAGGGTGTGTCTCTCCATACGACCGACAAAGAGTGCATTGATTAGGGTGTGTCTCTCCGTACGACCGACGAAGAGTGCATTGATTAGGGTGTGTCTCTCCGTACACAGTGTTTATGTGCATGCACGCTCTGCATGGTGTTGGTTAAAACAATGCATATGGCTGAAAGCCACGTGTCGAGGTGGGGGGGGGGTGCGCCCTAAATCAGTCAAACAAAGAGGGAAATCCAGCAGGAGGATTTAATCCTGACTGTGATGAATCATTTAGCTGTAAACATGCGGACGGGTGAACTCTTCACCCCGGCGGCTGTCACCGGGCGGGCGGTACGATTCAGTGGGAAAGTAACGAAGCTCAGATACGAGATACTCCATAAACGGAATTCCTTTCGGATTACGCGCAAGCTGGTACGTCTGGTCGTAACATTTTATAAGCCTTAATAACATAAATACCCCCCAAAAAACGAAACGTAGACACTGAATACCCCAAATTCGAGGCTGTGCAATGTTGCCACCCTGCAACTGACAGAAGATCCGGTCGCCTCACATTAAGAACTGTCAGGTTCCCGGAGTTCTCCACTGTCTGATCTCCACCGTGTCCACACGGGGTTTACTCGGGGTACTCCGGATACCTCTAACAGTCCAAATACATGCACAAGGTTGATCGGAGTTGAGAGATTGTAGCACTATGGGTTCGAGAAAGACCTGCAACTCAGGATGTTCTTGGTAGCGGTCCGGAGAGCATCCAAGAGTCGGATACGACTGGAAACGTGTCAAATAAAATGTTGCTAATGCTAGTTTTGTACATTTTGTGACTAGCGTCAAAGGGGATGTTTAACTCTATTTACACAACTTATTGTTTAACTGGACGATGGGCTCTAAAATAAACGTCCAGGAAGTTCTTCTTTCATTCCTTCCTTTTGGAACAGACACACAGCATAACAGACCTCGAAACAGCCTCGATCTTGGCTGAACGCGAGTACAATCTGGCAACCCTGTTCACGTTACGTGATATTAGCACGCGTTGTTTGACGTGATTTGAAAAACACGGGTTATGGATCTAAAAGTCGAAGTGCGGGTTGTAAAAAGCTACTTTACAAAGTAAACATGAGTAAATGTTCCAAACAGCCCAGTAAACACCCGCTCACCTTGCTGTGCTTAGACTCGGAGAAGCAGGCACTGTGAATGCTGGGATACGTCGTCGACCACCCGTCGGACGTGCAGTTCCTGCTGATGTTACCTGAAACACAACCGGTCGGTCGCTGTCTCCACAAGTCCAAAGACAAGCAGCCGGGCCAATCTGTGCTGCCTTTGTGCTATCATGTTATCATGATTATGCGAAATGGCGAGAAATATCAACAATAATATGTAAGTTACCCAGGAATATAGTGTATTGCACAAAGGACACTTGCAAGAGTGAATCCTGGTGCATGATGGGTAGTATCGGTCTGTATTTCATGCCTGAGAAGCAGGTGTCGATAATTCATAGTTAATAATGGAGACGCTAAGGATGGAGCAAAGGACGTGAACATAAAGCATTTCGAAAGAATGTGACCGCCGCTATCATGCATCACACACACACACACACGCGCACACACACACACACGCACACACACGTGCTTAACCCTAATACAGACGAAAACCAGACCGTCCTCATTACACACTCACAACTTCCAGACACGAGCAAGCACCCTCCCTGTTTCTGGAGAATGTGTGCATGATTAGCATAGCAGCCTAGCAAAGACTGGCGAGCTGAGCCCCACCCCCTCCAAGGCGTCACTGTGTACGGAGAGACACACCCTGATCAACGTTCTCCACGTTCTTCGTCTAGCAAACCCGCCTACTAATAGCTGAAGTGTGTTTTGATCGGTACACAAGTTTAAAACTCATTTCGTAAACGGTCTAAAGTATCCAAAGAGCTCCCAGATCGCACCGGTCTGGTCCGTTCTGAACTCACCGTCTTGCCCGAAGAGATTTTGTAGCGCCAGAGGGCAAGTGTTGACCACCACCTCCCCGACGTCCGCGTAATGCCAACAGGAGAAGTTGTCCCACATCCCAGGACACCCTGCAAACATTAAATATGTGGGAATAATGGACACGATGGACTGGAGCTGTGAGAAAGTCAGCATGCGGTCGGCGGAGTGACCCTGACCGGGGTAGGACAGGTAGATAAGACCCTCGATTAACCATCCGCCTGGAACAAGTGACGGCACAAGGCGGCTGTGGGTGTGTGTGTGGGGTTATAGGTCAGTCGTTTACACTTACACTATCACTTTTAAAAACCACACGTTGGCGTTTGGGACGCAAAGTAAACCAACATGATTTGACTCTAGCTAAAACTATATGTAGCACCAGCGCCCCCTGCTGTCAAAAAAGAATAATTGAATCGAATGAATCTTGCTGAATCGTTACGTTCCTTACTGCCATCACACAGCACTGTCAAACATCTGGATCATCTGCTCCAACATTGTGGAGCCACCACACCACGACCGTCAAGGTTCAAGTCACTCGGATTCAAGTCTGAGGACTTAAGTGGTCATGTGATCTAGTACAACCCCCCTCCCCCCGCCCAAAACAAACAAACAAACAAACAAGCAAACAAACTACTGTTACTGTCACCTATCTGGAGCATCTGCTAGAGGGGACATTGTGAAGCCACCACGATCTCCAAGGTTTAAATTCTGAGGAATGGTTAATGGGGTTGGTCAGGGTGGTACTCGGGTGTACAAACCGAAATGCTGATACCCCCTCCCCCCCGACACGTGTGCACTTCCGACTGCGTCTTTTCACCCCGATCAGCATTATAAGCCAAATCTGAAACCCTGACAGGCATCATCAATCTGCCAGCACTAGTTACCAAGAACCCAGATGAACAACCACCAATCTTTGAGATTATTCGACTAGACTCCGGTTCTGGACCCCCTTTCTTACACTGAACCATTCTACTACCGGATCGTCCATCTTGCCAGCAGCAGGTCGGCTATTCAGATTCCTCATTAGGTGCCAGAGGAACCCCTGGCAGGCGTTGGGATCCATAATTGGTCATGCCGTACCACGTCGGACACCTTTGTAAAGATCAGCGCGGCATAAATACAGCCCCCGATTCCTTTCTTCTTCTCCTTCCTTCCTCCGGGTTCTGGGGTACGAAGAGCGAGTGGTACGTTTCTGTTTAAACATGTTTTAGTGTTATTCAAATACTATAAACCCTGTTTTGGCTTGGAGCGCGCCGGGCTCGAGCGAGACGTGTTTAGAAGCACTTGACAGAGCTGACGTTGAGTGAGGTTATTTTAAGCTCCTACACTATCTGCTAACAATAATAAAGAGCAAACCGTGTCCTGCCCAACCAGTGGAACGTTAAACGCAGCCAACGAAAAGGTTATTTAAGGGCTAATAGAGCGAGAAAGAGTTTTTAGGTCAGATGATCTTTGGTCTGTACAAGCCCTTGACCTAAACCAGACTCGGGTCATAACTATTTGGGGTTGGGATGAGCCGTCAACAAGTGCTCGGTACTCCTGGGAATTCCAGGTGGCTCCTCATGAGGCCGAATGAGATGCCAATGGTGACGCCAAATAGGATTTTGGATTCGTTTAACTTTTACTTGTTTACTACTTCACTACATCACTCCACGAGTTCCTTCATAGTTTGGACGTCTTCGATACTAATCTGTGACGAAGAGAAGAAGAAAATACGGATCGAACGAGAAGAAGAAAACGTTTCCAAACGTTGTTCTAGAAGCGGCTCCGTGTCCGTCATCCCTCATTTCTTTTCAACACCATCGATCGATCCGTTTTTTTGAAACAAACAAGAAAAAGGGTTTAATGAAATGTTCGGTACCTTTGGACTCCAGGACCGGACTGTCCTCCAGCATGGCCTGGCAGTCCTGCTCTGCTGCCTGCAGCTCGAAAAGAAAGTGGCAGTTCGGATGCCTTCCATTGACCTTTCCAAAACAACGAGACATCGTGTTAATCTGAGTTCATTTGAGTTCAAGAGATCTGAGATCTGCTAACGGATCGCAGATGAATCATGAGGTAACGAGACCTTCGATGACCTCAAAACCCGACGCCCGAAGCCTTCGCGTCGTCCAACACGCACCTCCAGAACGTTCTAACTATACAGAATACAAAAGGGAGCCCGATAGCGATCAAAACAATGTCTCACTGACATCGAAACGTATTTGTTGTACGATATCATCAGCTCATCAGTCATTAGAGGGTCCCTGTTTCAAACCCCAACAACTACCAGCTACTGTAGGACCCCTGAGCGAAGTGTCGAAGGCGTTTAACCCTCGATGGTTTAGACTGAAAGGTGCTTTCGTGTCCGATGCTTTAATGTGGCGGCGGGTCGTTGTCCTGAATGCCTTCATGAGTCTGTCTGTGTTTGTGTTAGTCTCACTGTTAGAACAATAACTCACTTTAGTTTCCAAACACACCGGAGGAGGCATTTGGAATTTCTGAATCGAACCCAGGACAAGAATACGATCAAATAATCATAGTTTTAGTATTATGGATCGTTCATTAATGAAAGGTTGGGGTATGACAGAATGATTCTATAATATTAGTGTAATTGCAACTATAACTACGATCGTTATTGTGTGTTTGTTGCTATGGTGACCAAACTAAATAATTATTATTTTAGCACAGATTCATAAAATGGTCTCAAACACGACATGGCCAACATTATAATTATGAAGATTAATTATGTCCTATAAAGATTAAATAGGTCATTTGAAAGCATTTTATTAACAGCAAAAATATACATTTATTATATTTATAACATCTATTAGATTTAATAATACGTGTATTAAATAAGCAGTGGCATCATTTGTAACTCGGAGTGACAGATAATATTCAGTTCTTAATCTCTCTGGGACGTAAAAATATGAAATAATAATAAACAACAATTGAGTGGATTAAATTTTATATCAATGTATCACTCGTATAGAAAACAAACCCATTAGGATCAGACAAAATATTATTATTATTATTATTTATTTCAGAACAAAGATTACACATTTACTTTAGTTTATAATCGAGTAATAACCATGGAACAGGGTTTTCACTTTTCCCTCGTTAACGTATAATATTAGTGTCGTTGTTTATTTATTTAATTATTTATTACATTACTCAATTATTTTTGTGTGTTACTTTCTTAAATAGAATATTATTTTGTACAGCTGCTCTATTTAGATTTTAACACCAAAGATATTGCTGTATATAATTTATCATCTAATGTAATAATAAGTCATAAAAACTTATTTACCATGAAAATCAAAACCATGAATAATAACATGAATCGAACGTTTACGTGTTTATAACATTATTTATTTATGACTTTATTAACTTTTATTACTTTATTCAAGTAATCTTGTGTTACTTCTTTAAGTAGAACGTTTTGAAATTATTCTTTTGTACAGCTGCTCTCCCGAGAGAAGTTTATTGTCTAATATAATAATAAGTAATAATATAATAATTATATACTTATATGGAAAACTACATAATAAAAGGTGAAGTTTAAGTTGGCTTAATTACACACATTATAACCTATTTAGTATTTAAATTGAAGTAAATAGTAAATAGAAAACTGTGGTTTTGTGTAACATATAAGCTGTAACACATTTTGTTGAGTGTTATGATTGTATAAAAGATTATAACATATAATTATTTGTTCCTCATATTAAAATCCTCATGTTACACAACAGATTCTTTGTACATTTGACGTTCCTGATTTATTTTTTAACATAAACGTCGTTTTCATGTGTGTTACTAGTTTCTATACTGGTTACATACTAGTACTAGTTAAAGCATTGACTAATAACCGGTCACATGTTGTGTCCAGCAGAACCTAAAGATCAACAGGAAAATAAATTGTATTATAGTTTTATAAACGTACAACAAATCGATTTACTCACCAACCCCACAAAGCAGATGGTGAGAAACCAGTAAAGGTGAAACATTTCTCCTCTAGAATCCCACATCAGATCTTCCAGAGCTTCAGGGGTTCGAATCTCATTCCACTGTGTGCATTTTAAACAGACAAGAGCTTAACAAAGAACTTTAAGGTGGCAGCAAGATATCCATGGATCCAGATGTGAAGATGAGCCGTGTATGTGCGTGTGTGTTGTGAGTGTGTGTGTGTGTGTGTGTGTGTGTGTGTTCATTAACATCCAGCTCCTCCTCTCTTTACACACTTGACTGTTTTTATAACAGCAGTACCGTAATTACATTTACAGCGTTTAGCAAATTATAATTACAACTGGACAAGCAATCGAGGGTAAAGGATCTTGCTCAGGGGCCCAACAGTGGCAACTTGGCAGGTGTGGTGCTGGAACCTGTGACCTTCTGATCTCTATACCACTAAGCCGCTCAGTCATCGCTGCCCAAAATGGACTCGTTACAATATAACCGCCTAAATCATCACGCCGACTCGATACAAAAGTATAAATCACTCATTAGCCTGGTGGCATGTCTTGGGACTTTGGGAGGACACCCCAACAGACATGAGAATATGCAAATTCTGAACAGAAAGTATCCGGACCGCCCTATCTAAGAATCGATTAGCCACAGCGCCAACCAATACACCACCATTTACATTATAGTTACAGTAACAGTCTGAGCAATTGAGAGTTTAGGGCCTCGCTCAGGGGCCCAACAGCAGCTTACAGTGATGAGGTTTGAACCGGCGTCCTTCGGATTGATTGTCCTGTACCTGAACCGCTAGGCTACACTTGGCCTGCTTTTATCCAAATACATTTATGACAGAACATGGTGTGAAGCTACTTGGGTTATGGGCATCGCTCAGGGGTCCGACAGTGGCAGCATAGTGATCTCTAGCCCACAATTTTAACCAGTAAATAAAAATAGCCGCTTTATAGTTTGCCTGCATATATGGTTAAACATTTGTACGACTTGACATGTTTGGACTTTGGAATGCAAAGATGCTGGAAATAGTTTCGAAGCTCTGAAAAATGGTTTCCATAAATGGAAATTTACATTTTAAACACTCTCCCGGACACTTTATCTTACAATATAATGCATTTATGGTTTTCTACGGATAGAAGCACTCAAATTGATTATAAATATAATTCCCTATTTATGGTGGAAACTTGGACTTTGGATTCTTTACATGGTTTCCAATTCTGGCCAATTTACTAAAGTTTTTTCTTTTAGCTTTAGATTTTTGATTTAGAAAACATAAACTAAACATCTAAATTGACAAAACATTTTAGATGGCAAAAAATAGAAGACAAAATCTACAAAAATAACTTATTTTATACGTTAATAGTTTATTTTATATGTTAGCATTTTGTAGACGCTTGTAGTGTATCTAAAACCACTTACAACTACGACCAAAGACCATTTTGATTTTGAACCGTTAAGGATAAAGGGCCTCAAACAAGGACCCAACAGTAGGGTTTAAAGTAGGGTGGTGACCTTCTAATCTAAACCAATAAATTCGGTGAAACACACTTTTACACACACACACACACACACTAGTGAACACACGCTAGGGGGCAGTAGTGAGGTCACGTTAGTGAACTGCGCAGCGAGCAGCTCTTGGCTAGGCTATGCAAGGGTTATGTGACTTCGTTTGTGACCTGTCGACTCTCGGAATCAAACCGGCGACCTTCTGATCGCACACCACAGTTCTCGAAATGACCAGGTTACAAACAAACAAATCAAAGTCGTGTAGAATGAATACACACACACATACACACACACACACACACACACACACACACACACACATATATACAAATCTTTTACAGAAACGGCGATTTCCATTTCAGTTCTTGATTGCAAAACTCTTATCAGATTGAAGTAGCTGCTTTCTGACAGGAGGTGACATTTAAAGCAGAGCAGTGTGTACTTCCAGCGTCCAACAATGAAACAAATTCCACTCGAGCAAACATCTGCATTACTGAGATTAAAGCGGTTCCGAGTCTGTTTGGTTACTAAGTGCTTATTGGCTTATTCCTTCCTTAAGTATCAGCACAATAAATGGTTTGCGAAAATATTTTGGAGTTATAACAAAGACAAAAATGTAAGCACGCTCCGATCCAAGACGACACCCGGCATGAAACAACGTGTGTTCGAGATCGGACGTCCAGCAACCAAACGGAATCGGAACGGTGTATCTTTGTGATGGCCGCTCACCCAGACCACTCTCGTCATCTGTGGGCTTTGTTTACTTTCTTTCTCTAGTACCAGAGTTCCCTCTCTTGTCCAGTAATGACACAATAATGTAAATAGCACAGCCCAGGACGGTCTTCTTGCTTTATGTTGGCTAGGGGTTTTGAATCGAGGGTCCTTTTAACAGCAATAGAGAGAGTTTTGACGTACGAGAGTGGCTGCTGACAGAACGTGTGGGCTTGATTGATGGATCGGCATTGATTGTAAGTGCCGTAATGACAAGAATGATAATGCCGTTGGCGCCGGGAACTCTGACAACCTTGGTAAAGATGTAGGTTACGTAATCGCACTAAGACAATGAAAAGCCCCCAGCTTGGATTTCATCTTGTACTTGTAGTCAGGTCAGAGATGGGTTTGAGATTGCTCCTGCGGAGTGGTGCTGTTGTACCCAGTGCTCTCTCGTGGGTATTTACCCTGCCTTATAAATAAAATCCGAGGCAGTA
The DNA here is from genome assembly GCA_028565875.1 of Hoplisoma paleatum. Lineage (NCBI taxonomy): Eukaryota > Metazoa > Chordata > Actinopteri > Siluriformes > Callichthyidae > Hoplisoma > Hoplisoma paleatum. The sequence continues at coordinate 3,517 of JAOTRQ010055537.1, read as the reverse complement.
TGATGCTTGCAGAGTTTATTCTGGATCCATGTCATCCAGCTCAGGCTCTACTCGATGATTTACTTTTGTAGAGCACCATCTGGTGATTGATTCCGAGATTACACTACCTACACGAAGAGTAGCCACGTGACTCTTGCGCTCTTTCTTTTTTTTAGATTTTTAAAATTTATCTTTGTGTACTTTTCTCCAGAGAATAAATAAATGCATTTAAAATGATAGAGTTGAGTATTAAGGGTAATTGCGTATCAAATGTTGTGCAATGCCTTTTCGATTTCGTACTTTTTTTTGTTTTACACACGAAGGAATCTTGTCCCAGTGAACACACACTAGGGGGCAGTAGTGAGCACACGAATCAAAGAGCAAAAAGCAGCCCTAGCCACGGCGCCCGGGGAGTATTTAACGGTTCGGTGCCTCGGTCAAGGGAACTTCAGTCCTGACCTGTCGGTTCCCGGGAATCGAACCGATCCGATCTTCCGACAAGTCAAGATCTCGAACCACCCAAGGATGGACCAGTCTTTGGACTGTGGGAGGAATCTAACTGTAAAAGTATTTACTTACTACTGCATGAGTCTGTTTATGTTTTAAAACTATTGATTTATGTCGGATGAGTGTTATTAAGGATTAAAATACCTAAAATATTTACTTAAAGTGCTTAAATACTTAAACAAAGTGACCTAGAATGAGTACTTTTTAAGATAAGTTGAAATTACTCAGCCAAATATGATATACGAGAGCATAATGTGGAATTAATCTTTAATATTTAAGTCATTTTGCCGATTTGTTTGGAATTTGGTGCTACGTGCAGACTGAGAGAACTCAAGTCAAGCCGCTAGAGTTAGTTCTAGAGGGACTAAAATTCAGGACGGCTTCCAAATCTGTACACATCCAGCAACGTAGTGCACTTCGTCGTGCTCCCACCGACCCTCCTTTACTAGGTATGTAGGGCGCCTAAGCAGTGCACAAGGTGTGATTCGGATTACAGCCCCGACCAACTCTGCGGCTCGTGTTTACCCGCTCGTAGCTGAACTGTGGTCAGTCTCGATTCTGACATTTCACTCCGGAAACACAGATGTAACGCCGTTAAACGAGAGAAGCCACCACAACGGCGAGCGGTAACACCATCTCGAAGCGGTGAGCGGGCTCGTTAAAGCGGTTTAGTCGGTGTCTCGTTTTATGCGTAACCAGCACGAGCCGCTGCCGACGGTCTGGTTTTGTCTGGAAGCGAAGGAGGGAAGATCAACATGGCGTCCGCGTAGCCCTGCTAGCAACAACAAGACCCGTCTAGCCGAGCAGCTACATACGCGTTTACCTCTTATTCCGTCCCGTTCGACTCTTATAAAGTCTATAAACGCCGAATATATAAACCCCCCTTTCAAAAACAATGTTTAATAAACGTTGCCTGGCTATAACGGTTCTTTATACGGGTTTGTCTGACGGTGGTCGTTGTGTCGGTCCCACGTAGCATAAAGCAGTAACGCAGCTTCCTCACTTTACTATACTTTTATATCTATTTTACATCTATAATCATCCTTTATCAGCGTATTCCTTTTACTTTTGATGTTTAATTTAATTGTATATGACATACAGAACGATATTGCTGTATGAATCTGGTGTCTCAGTCATAGGCCTGTCACGATGTGTCAGTTGAAGTCGATATATCGCGATTTTTATTGACTTAAAATAACATAAAACTTCAGTAGTGCATTATAAAAGTGCATTATTACGTTGTAATACACGTCATAAGTGGCTATGTGCGTCGTCATGGTGCCAAACTCTGAACAAGTGTACTGTTTACAATGTTGTTCAAATTGACTTCTAAAGAATCGAAGGAACCGATTCATTCTTTAAGGAATCACTCGCGAATCACCTGTTGACTCGGCGACTGTCCGATCACGGGTCCGGTTGTCCAACCACCGAGAGCGCGCGTGTACGCCATCGAGTGGATCGTATATGGCTGCTCGGGACACGTGACGGGGCAGTAGTCTTTTTTGGGGGGGAGGTGAGGGTGATACAGGTGACCATGTATGACCGGGTATGATCGGGTATGATCGGGTATGATCGGGTGTCTGTTTTAGGTGCCAGTGAACAGCCATGTCGCGGGTGTTGAAAAAGAGGCAGGCCGACCCCAAGGTCGTCCAGTACGTGTGGTCAGCCATCGAAGTCATCCGCAACCAGAAGCAGATCGCAAACATGGATCGCATCTCGAAGTAAGATTCGTTTACTACTTGATTGTTTGCTTGCCTCGTTTAATCATGCAAACATTGTGTGTGAACGTGTGCGCGACGTTTTTCCTCTCCCCTCCATTTGATTTTGGTGCAGATATTTGAGTCGCATGTACGGCATGCACCCCAAGGAGACCGCCAGGCAGCTGGCGTTGGCGGTGAAGGACGGCCTGGTGGTGGAGACCCTCACTGTTGGCTGTAAGGGTTCGAAAGCCGGCATCGAGCAAGAAGGCTACTGGTTACCCGGAGACGAGATGGTACGTTTCTCTAACGCTGTTCGGAACCTTTTAAAACCTGTTTCTGATCAGGGATGTAACGATTCACAACCCATCACGATACTGGGTTGACGATTGATTACAAACGATTCGTTTTTTCTATTTCTTGTATATAAAAAAACAAGAAAAATATATAAAGTCTTTGTTTTATCTGTCTAAACAATATGTGTCGTTCTGTTTCTTATGATGTTGCAAACTGTATTTATTAGTTAGTACTATATTTATTTATAACATATGAACGTTTGTTCGATTCAGAAGAATCAGTTCATGTGAAATTATTTGCTGAATCGTTACATCCATCATTATATTAATTCATTATAGTAATAATAATAATAATTTCATTGTCCAAACGAACTTGTACAATCCTAAAAATGAGCACTTAGAGTCTCGCGATACGGCGATAAAGAGCGCCGGCACGGGCGCCGGTGGTGATCCGGCTTAATTTGAGGGGTTTAAAGCGAGTCTTAAATTGTAAACAATGTTTTTTGGATCACTAGCAATCGCAGGAACTGGTGGCTGAGGGAAGCAAGGTAGGCTGCTGTTATTCTGTTGTGACTTTTCTTTCGATTATGATTTGTATTGTTTTTTATTTTTACTCACTAACGATCTCTCCTGTAGTCTGTAGTTTTGTGTAGCCGGCACGCGGGACGAGCTTCGGACTCGATGCGGCTGTTTAATGGCCTGATAATAAAAGACAAAGATGATGATCAATCATCAGGGACCTGCTGGACACTCGGTCCTGTCTGGATGGTGCCTGGACACAAGCTTCTTAACAAGCTGGGAAAGCTGTGATCTTTATCATACCAACAGCGACCAGCAGGCTATTGATCCAAATCTGCTGTCGCTATTAATAAAATAATTTAATAATAATATAATATTTGCCGAAAGCATCCACAAGCCGCATCAAGCTTCGAAGCCGTGCTGTGTTTGGTTATCCACGTGAATCAGTTTTGGTAGTGAATGCCCTGTAGTTCCATCTTTCTCTCTCCTTCTCTCTCTACCGCCCCCCCCCCCTTCTTC
>JAOTRQ010055527.1:0-14425 GCA_028565875.1 Hoplisoma paleatum | reverse complement strand
CACACCAGTTCCCTCCCAAAAACTCTCTCGCTCCCTACACACCTGCACTAGACTCCTCCCTCCCCTCTTAGCACCCCCCCCCCCCACACACACACACACACGAAGCAGAATAACTAGAACAATTGAACAGAGCACCCCCTAACATTAAACAAACACATAATCCATAACATTAAGCGATTGCTACAATAAATTACATAGGTTGACATTTTCTAATATACACCAAAGCAAGTGTGATTTAAAAAAAGAATAGCGACAAAAATCTTTTTAAATACAGCTCACTGGTAAGTGTCACTATAATGAGCTATTTTTGAGCAACTCATGAGGTCCATTCGGGCGACCTGGTGCCCGTGGGCACCACGTTGGTGACCCCTGGTCTATAACATGCCTATGCAAGAAAATAAAAACATTTGATCAGTGAAAACGCTAAAACAAAATTTTGTACTTTTGCCATTTAATTAAATCTTATCAAGATTAAAATATCATGAATTATCTGGAATAATGGTTGTCATATGTAGTAGGGAAACACTGTTGCTTATGTATAGGGGAAGCTGCATTATGGCTATAGTAAAATATATTTCAATGTTGCTTAGGATGTGTCCGAATCTTAATGTGATGTATGTTCCTAGTGGTCAGACAAGTCAGCTCAACTTTCCAAATATTAAAGAACTAAATGGCAAGCACTTTGTTTCTTTTTTTATTTTATTTTAAATTTCTGATTTCTGCAATTCTTTATTGATGCTTATTTCAGGCATCATGAGGAAATCACTCTGGTTGAACAAGCTGCCTCCAGGGGCAGTAAGTCTTTTTTCAAAGCGCATACCATGTGTGGACCCACACTGGGTGTGGGATGTGCCAGCTGGTGGGGTAAAAAGCTTGTTCTGGGGGCATATCTATCAAGTGTCTTAGAGTACTTTTTTTAGTTTTAAGTGCTGAGAACATATGAACTTTAGTCCTACCCTCAAACATAGGAAAAAAAGTTATCAACCTTCTCACGTTTAAGAAACATGTCTAATCCCACAGATATTTAAGAGACTGTCAGATGTGTTCTAAGTGGTTATGAGTTGCCAGTAGATGTTGACATTGACTTGATAGGTTGATTTTCAATGATCGTTAAACAGCTCTCATGATTACAGACACGATGCTCAACAGTGTTATTCAGGTTTTCACTGCATTCAGACAGGGCCCCTGATTAATAGCATTATGAGAGCAGGAAGCCCCCGAATGCTCTGCAGGCTCTGAAGGACACTTTTTTCAATCTGTTGGGTGGCACCTCGATTATTCGTGGATGCAATCATCAAGTTTTGTCATTTGACTTTCAGCTGCAGTGGGTGGGTGGGACATTTCAGCATATCTAAGTTTTTACTGTGGTTTAAGAACAAGAATAAAAGATAAGCTAGCCAAAAGATTAGCTAATCAATACCCTACTCAGTCAGAAAAGTCGGTAACAAGGAGCCTGTGTCTCCCAATGATGATTGCCCACTTGGGAATTTGTTCATGCCTGCTCTACAAGTGTTACTATCGATAGCACAAGTGTTACAATCCTATCTGACAGTTGCCCTATTCCGTACCTTCTAAACTAAGGCAACGTTTTAGGGCTTGAGCAACTTGGTGTTCCACTCTGGTAGTTCCCACTCAGGTTTTTGGAGGGGGGTGTACTCCACACAAGAACTGCAGCTGTCACTCGTTTAACTATCTGAAGCAAGGGTGAAGCAAGATGCACTTGCCACTAGATGCAAAGCTGATTAAATAGTCTACAGGACTCTCTCCACCCAAGCCCAAATGAATCTTATACAAATCATGCCACCCACACCCCTACCGCGTACCAGTCTCAGGATAACCACACATTCATACTAGGCGTTCCAATCGGACCAGGCCACTAGTCTTAATACCTAAGTGTAGAGTAAGGGCTCCTGTGGCGTCTGGTGAAACTAACCATTTCCCATTGTTGTATGAATTTCATAGCATTTGTAAAGAGTCTGTTAAGTGCAGAAGCTCTATAATTAATGCTGGCACCTGGGCTTAGCATGATTCGTTTATGTGATTTCATTAGAACAGCACTGGCTTTTATCGGCCCTCAGAGTTAAATGTACCATCCAGACTCGTTTCCTGAGTTGGGATATGTAAATCCAGAAGATTTGAGGTAACAGAAATTTTCATCTAAGGAAGATGCTGTGTAAGCCACTCTGATTGTGAGCAACTAGTGGTTTTAATTTTTCACTTCGAATTGTATGCCGTTTGAGCCAATCGTCATGTGCTTAATTATTTATACCACTGTACATGTGTTTGCTTTTTGTTTTTCTCACCTGTACCGTACAACCATGTAACAATTATTGCTTTAAATTTTATTAAAATAAAACATAAAATAAGTTTAAACCAAATCTGGCATTAGCCAAATAAATTACACATAAAAAATGTAGTAGCTTTTCTACTTATTCAGCAGATCTTTAAGTGCTCTAATTTGTCCTTTGACCAGATTTGTCCGACCATATACTGTCAACTTGTAATGCAGAAGGTTGCAAAGTAAGTTTCAGACCAAATTTGGGTTTTTAATGAGTAACTTTAATAATGGGCACCGTCATGAGAAGAGTGCAGCTGCTTGTTACATCCCCAGTAGGAGCAGAACTCACACTATGTCGGTTCCATTGCATGGCAACCCTAATTACAAGCCCTCTCACTTTACATGTGATGCTGAAACAAAACAAAAAGCTGAACAGCTGATTGTTTAATTGCTGTTGTCATGGCAGCATGACGCGAGTGCTTAGAAAAAGGGTTGCAATGATTACATGACTGTTAACAAAGCTAGAGGGCATATAGCAACACTTGTCTTAAATTTAAAGAAAAGCAGCAACTACAATCAAATGCTTTTGAATTCAATATCAACATTACCTTTGTGTATAGTTATAAATGATTTGGAAAGCCCAAGTAAAAAGTCCTGCAGTGTGACAACATTGAACCGTATATAACCATATATAAAAACATGCAGTATAGAAATTTCTCTCTATATCTGTCTTTATATCATTATATTGTTTCTCACAGTATCATACTTAGAACCACCTATGAGATTGTAATTATTAAACACACAGTCAGTAACAGTTGTATGTATGTATTTTACCCGGTCCAGTCGTTTCCGACTCTTGGGTCCGCACCGGTCCCCAGAGTTTCTCAGCAATTGTTTTTACGAAGTAGGTTGCCAGGTCTTTCTCCAACCCGCATTGCTACGGGATCTTGTGAATCTACAGGCCAATTTTCACATCTCCGATCAACCTAGAGCATGTTTTTGGATTGTGGGAGGAAACCGGAGTACCCGGACAAAACCCAGGCTGATATTGGGAGAACGTGTCAGTGTGTCAGCAAACCCCACAAAGAAAGCCCCCGGCCTGACCCGGGAATTGAAACCGAGACTTTTTGCTGTTAGTTGCTGTGCTTACTACTTAGGCACTGTGCCACCCAATAAAAGTTAATGGTTATTAAACCATAGTAACAATCAAGACAACAAATCTTTCTGTTTTTTGAGATAAAGACCAGCTAAATGGTGTACATTTTTGGTATCTTTTTTCCACAAAATAAGTGTTTCCACATTATATCCATCCAGATCATATGACCCCGAATAGACGTCAGAGAATTTTCTGAATACAATGTCGCATATTCAGTCTCTTCTTCTAGAATTGAGTACCTCCAGGAGCAACTCTCCAAGAGCACTGACAGGCTGGAAACAACACCGGATTTCCGATGGATTCCCACTGGCTTTTGGCTTTAGTTGAACCCTCATAGAAGGGGAAACTGTGTACTGGTTGGTAGGGATGAATGATGTTACTCTGTTTGTTTGTCTGGAAATGCTATTTGAATGCCTATATGTCTATCTATTAATGATGGCAAAGGCTACATGAACCAGTGGGGTGCTGTAGCCCAAAGATTTCCAAAAAGGTTCATTACCCGAAGCCTGGTTAAATCATTCTAACAAGTAGCACCTGCTGTGTCAAGGGAATAAAACTTATTTGGCCACCCTGTCTCAATAAATAAACAGAACCACTTGGGCATACATGAAAATATTATTAGTGGTGTGATGGTAACCACTTAAAATGAATACATTTATGGTGTACACGACACACAACGCAAAAGTTCTTGTGGAACTGGGCGTGTGACAAACTGCAACAGAGCAATGCTGAGAAAGGGGCAACTTATTGATTCTCATTAAAAATTATATATATATATATATGTGTGTGTGTGTTACGTTAATAGGTAATAACTGAAACCGCTAACTCAGCCACTTAACCAATACTGTTATGAATCTGTTGATGGTTTTTAGGAACTCTTAAAATGCCACACCCATACACCAGCAGCCAGACTCAAGAGAATTTAAATTAACTTACTTTAATAACTAAGCACAAAAACAATGACAAGAAACCAAACAGAACCGAACAAAGATCCAAAAACAAAACAATGAAACAGCACAGACATTAGAAAAACACAAGCTTAAATAATGCACACAATTAGTCCAACACAAGCTGCAGGTGTGTGCCCTCATCAGGATGGGAGTGTCTGTAGGGAGAAGGAGGTGGGTTCAGAGGAACCCAGACTGAGTGTGAGGAATACCGTTCCTCAGAATACCCCACCCCTAAAAATCCCCCCCCACCCCCACTGAGGGGGCTTGCCACGACGTCAGCCACGGGAAACCGAAGGGCGGACGTTGGCCACAAGAAACCGAAGGACGGACGTCAGCATCAAGGTACATGAGTGCTGGGATTTACGTCCAGCAGGCGGGTTGACAGTGGTGCTGGGATTCACGTCCAGCAGACGGGTAGACAGTGGTGCTAGGATTCACGTCCAGCAGGCGGGTAGACAGTGGTGCTGGGATTCACGTCCAGCAGGCGGGTAGACAGTGGTGCTGGGATTCACGTCCAGCAGGCGGGTGACCGCTGCAAGCGTGCAGACCGACACTAGCCACCTAATGTCACAGAACCGGCCAGGACTTCCAGGAACACCGGAATTATGACAGCGACCTCTAGCCCGGAAACCAAGCGGTGCCCAGGTCTCATAGCAGAGGACTTCTACCTCGAGGTTCAGGTGACAGGACGTCAGCATCGGGGTACTGGAGAGCAGACGTTGGCGTCGGGGGGTTCAGGAGAGCGGACGTCAGCGTCGGGGGTTCAGGAGAGTAGATAGTGGCAGCAGAGAGTTGTGGCAAGTGGTGTGTGGCGGTCCTATTTTGGCTGGTTTATTCCGTTATGAATCTGTTGATGGTTTTTAGGGACTCTTAAAATGCCACACCCATACACCAGCAGCCAGACTCAAGAGAATTTAAACTAACTTACTTTAATAACTAAACACAAAAAACAAAGCTGCCAGGAACCCAAACAGAACCGGACAAAGATCCAGAAACAAAACAATGAACCAGCACAGACATCATCATCTTCATCTTCTTCTTCTTGTGGTGTTTTATTGGCAGTTGGCAATATTGCAGCACAGACATGAGAAAAACACAAGCTTAAATAATGCACACAGTCCAACACGAGATGCAGGTGTGTGCCTTCATCAGGATGGGAGTGTCTGTAGGGTGAAGGAGGTGGGGCCAGAGGAACCCAGACTAAGTGTGAGGAATACCGTTCCTCACAAATACACACTCAAATAACCTACCTCTCACCAACACCAGCTCAAAATCCACAAAATGCCACGAGGCTCGAACCCTCACTAAGTGGTAGCAACACTTAAATTGAATAAGTGTTCCACAGACTCCAAGGCCTTGCTTGCCAGTCACATGATTTTTACACAGACAATCCAAGCCTTAAACCAGAGCTTTAACCAGCACGCTCATTTTTGCTAGAGACAGGTGCCAATGTCAAGCTTCAAATGCCACATAACTTCTTTCTCTAGATCTTGCTCTTATTTCATTTTTTAATCTGTCTGATTGCTTAGCTTTAGAAATAGCTTTACAATCAGACAGATTGCTCTCAATTACATTGTTTCTCATTTGTATTTAATTTTTTGGTTCATCACATGCTGTTTAACTTTGCAGAATCTTTTGGTTTACTTCCCAATGTAGGGCAGGTCCTATTGATCACCAGTGATTTCTTGATTGAATAAAAATATGTGAGTAATCAGGTCTGGCTGTGGCTAGGGAAATTGATCTCAACTTTCCAAAGAGGATAAATCACAGTTAATTTATGTTTTAATTTATAAACTGCATTTTGTGTTTACTTGTGTTATTTTTGACTAATATTTAAAATGTGTTTGGTGATCTGAAACAGGGACAATAAAGCAGATAAAAACTTAAGTAATTTGACACCGTGGAAGGAACCTCTGTGGCTCCTCTGAGCCTAAAAGAAATATGATATCTAAATTGCAAAAGAAATGAGTATATAAGAGGCTTAAATAAACTATTAAGCAAACTTTGAGAGATTAAGGGTGCATTTATTAGATGAATAATCCCAAAGTGATTTCATTTTTCAAATGGACTAAAAAGCTTATGAAATATATTCATACCCATTTGAGTAACAATCAAATGTACTCAGGTAAATCCAATCACATTTTAGAACAAATACTAGTAATACCAAAACTAGGCAGCCCAGGTCATCCCATGTACATTGATTGGAAATGTGATTTGAAAAAGGTTCAGTGATCAATTTAGCAAAATTTTAATCAGCTTCAACTATTCATCTAAGTACTGTTCAGAGCATTATCAAAACATGTAGTGTATAACAACACCAATAACTTGCTAAGATCAAGTTATAATTCCAAACTGGATCGCAAGTTATTATTCAGTAAACCAATCAGAACATCAGTGGCAACCTTAAAAAAATATCTGTCTATGTATCAGATATTGTTCAGTCTGTGACAAGAATTTCATAAACTTTACATAAAACTTGTCAGCAAGGTTGCAAGAAAGAAGTTGCTCCTGAAAAAGTGGCATGGCAAAAGAAAATAAAACAGTCAAATGTCTCACTTTAGCAGAGATTGGGAAGCTGGTCTGGTTTCAAGCTCTCAATCTACAGTTCCGTTAGACAGATGAAGATGGGCAGGAGGTTTTCCTACCAGCACAAAAGCCATTTGAAACAAGCTGTCAAAAACAAACATGCTGTCCTTCAGTTGTCAAAGTCCTGCAGACTTTAAGAGACCAATTCACTGTCAGTCACTGAGCTCTACATATTTCACAAAGATGAAATGTGCAAATGATTCCCAATCTAGAAGTACAAAATGATAGGATGTATTCAAGTATTCAATGAAACAACGGCTTAAATTTCACAAAGTTTTTTGGAAAGTGACTTCACAAAGTTCATTTCACTCACATGTTTCTGGATTGTGAGAGGAAACCGAAGCTCCCAAAGAAAGCCTATTTAGACATCAGGAGAACATGCAAAGTCTACTAAAAAGGACCAGCAAAATGTCACACCACACCTGGAGATCAAACACAGGACCTTCTTGCTTAATAGTTAAGGTACTGGGCTAGAATTCAGAAGGTCACCAGCTCAAGCCCCACTACCACCACATAATTCACTTTGGATAGAGGCATCTGCCAAGTGCTTACAATGTAGATGTGCTACCCTCTTAACACCATTCCACCCTCAAATAAGTTAATTGTTAATACTTTTAGTTTGCAATTTATTTTAAGTTTAAAAATAGACCTTTACAATAATTTTTGTAAAGTTTTTGTTGTAGTAATGTTCAATTATTAGCATTTAACTTCTTCAAAGGTGGAATGGGTATAACTAAAAAGAACTCTCGTCTAACAGCAAGGTCCTGCCCAAGTCAAAAACGATCCAAGAAAGTCCTCCCCAGGCATGGTAACCTAATCCCTTTCTGTGGACCAAAAACATTTGAGTAAGGTGAACTGAAGTTTGAAAACTGTCCATGACTGTGTTTGATACAAAGTTGTACACTGATGAAAATGTAGCGTAATGATTAACTAGGGTGTAGCATTAACATAAAAAAGTGTTAAACATCTTCAAACAACAATAAATACAGGTTAATTTTGCTGCAAATACAGTTGTGGCCTCAAGATTTGAGAATGTCACAAGATTTAGTTTTCAAAAAGTTTGCTAATCAGTGTTTATGGTGACATTTTGTATTAACTTATTAACCCTAAATGTGAAAAGTGATCAGATGAATTATAATTAGTTGCAAAGTGATTCCCTACCATAAAAATGACCCGATCACAAAAATTACTGCATTCCATACCAGCATAGTGGTGTTTTGAGGTTTTCTTCTGTGAGCCATAGTTACGTCCAAGAAAACAGATGCAGTAATTGATGCATGATTAACGCATGATAAGAAATTTCTTGGGAAGAAGTAGCTGCTTGTACAATAGCACCCCAATCAACATTCATTAAATCATCAATAACTTTAAAGAGCTTTAAACTTTAAAGCTTCTGTTGCAGTGAAGAAGTCTCCAGGAGAAAACTCCAAAAAAGTCATCCAAGCATCAGGAGCTTCTCATAAGAAAGATGCAGCTATGAGATCCGGTCACCAACAATACAGAGTTATTCAGGAATGGCAATGAGCAGGTCTGTGCATCTTTGACATTACCCTAACTTTAAGACATGATATAATCTAAAAGGGATTTTGAGCAAATAATAATTAGGGTGGTGGTAGGGCACAGGGAAATAAAAGATTCGGAGATATCTCAGTTACCTGGTGAAGGAGGTGGGCTCAGTGCTCTGCTTCTGAATCTTGGCCTGTTTGAGGCATTCATGCAGGGTCTGCTGCACCTCAGCTGGTATATCTGGAGACGTCTGGCTGATCTTCATGGCTGCTTCAATTAGTTGCACTGAGCTGCGTCCATTCACCTTCACCTCAGGCACTTTCCTCTTTTGTTCGTCCTCCTTTTCTTTTTCCCCTTGCTTCTGGGCTTGTACAGCGAGGCTCTCGGAGAGAGCAGGTGGGACAAGAGATGTTGGTGCAGGTGCTTCAGGCAGCACCTCTTGGGGACCATTTTCAGCATGAGAAAAGAGAGCCTTTCTTCTCCAGACAGGCCAGCACAGCTTCCAAAACACAAAGAGAGAGACTACCAACAGGGCGAGTCCACAAAAACCCACGAGCACAGCAAGAAGACTTACAGAAATGTCTACAGGCAATGACGAATGATTAACCAAAAGAACAGATGATGGAGAGGTAGGAAGTATTAAATGAGTGGAGACCAAATGCAAACAATGTTAATACAATCAGGGTAAAGTGAAGAAAAAAACACGAGACAGAAAAAAGTATTAGCAATGGAAGTGTTAGACACACAAGTGTACATGAGAGAAAAAGAGAAAAGAGCAATGCATAAGAAGGGGAAGAAAACAAGATTTTATATAGTACAGAATAGAGGAAATTACATGGACTTCCTGTTAACAAAAAACCCCAACCAGATACACATACTACTGGTCTGTATTTAAGTCATTGAACTTCTTAAGTTCTGATAAGATGAATGAGAATTTTATATAACAATAATTCAATGGATATCAACTTTTTTAAAACTTTAAAATTAGAATTATAACTTTTAAAAAAGTTATTTTAGTCACACTAAAAAGGTTATGTTTATTATTGTTTTACACATTTGCAGGTAAAACCAAAAAATAATAAAGTTGTTTATTTACATTAACTTCATTTATTTATTCAATTGCAATGCTTGTTCTAAACATCCATGATCTCTAATCCTACCAATGGTACTGCATCAGTAGCAGAGAAAAGAACATAATCTAAGTATTAATTTCAGGAACTGTTGTTAAGCACCACAATAATAAGTTGGATTCACAACTGCATCATGTTAAACATTAGTTTAACAACCCGAATTAGTTTTGTGTGACACTGACACAGCCTCTTGGATAATACAATTTATGAACATGACATCCATTTTTTCCAAATGTAATTTATAATAGACTTCTGGTTTAATAAATAAAGAGACAAATTGACATCCGTTTAACTTGTCATGTATTCTTAAGTCTTTATGTACCTAAATTATTATTCTTGAATCACAAGTTATGTGCAAATGTAATGGTATTGCTGGTGTTTTAACTCACATTACATATAGGAGTTCTCATTAATTACTATATATACAAAGATGAAGTGGAGTTTGTTCCGGTTTCCATTAAGCTTGCATTTTCACTTTAAAACACAATTGTACCAACGTACACACTCACCAGGCATATTATTATGACCAGTGACAGGTAAAGTGAATAACACCATCTCTGATTCATGACTCATTTTAGTTGGTGGGGTGTATTAGGCAGCAAGTGAACATTTTATCCTTTTCGGGATCAGTCATAATATTATGCCTAAACGATGTGTCTGTACACGTGCATCATTATTAACTAAGGTGGCGCTACAGCAACAGTCGGGGACTATGGTTCTGCTTAGTCTAATGGACTAAATAAGGTGTCGCCACTTGCACACATTCTTGTATTCTCTATCTCAGACACGCACAAAGATAAATGAACAGATACTAAATTGGCGCTTAATTGAATGTCAGTGCAAAAAAAAAAAAAACATAAAATGCGTAAACACCAGAAAGTGTAATTTATTGTCTAGGTACTCCAGTCTCTAACCTTCTGAAAATTATAAGCATTAAACATTAAATGTTAAATTCTTCAAAATACACGTTTCCCATTCAACAAGTCAGAACAAGCAGACCTTTTACAATAATGTGTGTGTGTGTGTGTGTGTGTGTGTGTGTGTGTGTCCGATGATGGACTGGAATCATCTACTAGACATTTTAGCTTGATGTCTAATGAGTCGGATGGCAGTCATGCGCGTTAATTTAGACACAACAGTTAATAAGGCTGCAGAATACAACAGTTAATTAGGCTGACTAATACGACGAATAAAAAAGCATACATTTACACATAGCTCATTTAATAGCACTGCATTGTTTGTCTTTTCGGTGTTTCGCGTATAGAGATATAAATTGTGAAATATGTTTCAGCCTCGTTTGACTGTTTTAATCCACACTTGGATGTAAATCAACAAGTGGCAATCCCCAGATCCAGTCTATCCTGTCCACGCAATGCTGTTTTATAGTTTCATAGTTGAGCAAAATGAATTTAATGCAGGTTTTATTCTCCTTCAAAAAAAACGCCTTGTATAGTTGATGCGCTTTTCTGAGCCTTAGCACTTTTAAAAATGTAGGTAAAATAGTAGTAGTTAGCAAGTAGTGAAAAAAGGGCTTCACCACTTTAATGACCAAACAGACATATAATGCGTGTTTTATTGGGGAAAGTGCAGGCGCGCGAAAAGACTTTACAACTACATGCGCACAAGATTCGATCTACCTGAACTGGCTTTACCTGGTGTGTTGCTTTCGGTAGGAAATACATCGGCGCATTTCTCTAGTTGCACGTGGCCGGACATGCAGAGCTCAGTGATGATGTGCAGAGCCCGTTGGCACAGGCTCAAGGCGTCCTCTGTGCGCGCGCTCATGTCTCTTCGGTTAATCCATTGTGCGCTGGAAGAGGTGCGTGCGCGTGCAGGGTTCATCTGGACTCCGCGTGCGCTGTAGACTGTTAGAAGGAGAGAGAGCGCGACGCGTCCACGTGCGTTTCGTTCATTGGCACTGCGACCGTGGTGGCACTGACTGTACCAGCGCTTCAGATAAGTAGACATTCTCCCATACTGACCAATAAGAAATAAGGAGAAAGTGGGCGGAGTACAGAGTGTTCTGAGACTGGAACTGTCTGCTGAACACGAACTCGTTATTAATCAACTATTTTTAAAACAGTTACCCCATTAAATCAGTATTTTAAAACCAGGTCCAACATCTTGATCAGAGGTATAATAATTGCAAGCCATACAATCACCCACATGTCACTGTAACCAACACACATACTGGTATCATTTTAACAACAAAGAACTAGCATTTAAAGATAATTGTAAATTGTAATTGGTGCATAATGGCTGCAACCTAAATTGTGCACTTACATACGTCCTGTGAGTTAGTGGGTCTTGCACACTGTCCTCTTTCGTGGGTAAGTGTTGTTTCAAATGGAACCATACACATAAGGCTGACGGACTAATATTTGATTGTGGTTCTCTAGTCCGCCCAAACGTCTAAGAGCTGTTTATTTAATTGATTTTCATGTTTTTTTGCTTATTTATATTTGCACCTGCTAACGAAGCATTTTATTAACGCTACTTACATTTACATGAAGCAGTTGATTCCGCTTCTGATTCGAAGATGGTTGTATTAATATTACAGTATTACACTTCTTCCATAACCTAAACAAAATGGCTGTTTTTAGAGCACTATTTGTGTACTTTCGGTGCATTTATTATGTTTCTCGGATGCACTGAAACAGTTCTTGAAGTGTGCAAGTGTGAGGTTTGGGATGCATTCAATACTTATTACACTTATGGTGCATAAGTGTAATAAGTATACAATTGTATAAAGTATATCAAATTCCAACAATTTGTAGCCATCTTGCTTCAAGGCAAAACCTGGTTATCCTAGTAATCCAAATCCCACCTTAAAAAAACAAGACCTTGTTATTAGGAAAAGATATGCCTTTATTGGTCATTTGCATATTGGATTTATATTTAACATGCATGCAAAACATGCATGTCAAACTCACAACTGGTTAAACTGAATGTATTTGAATCTGAAGAAAATCTTGATTTTTTTCTTCACTTTGGCCATCCAGTCATTTTTGTTTTTTGTCAAGTGTTAGGAAAATAGCAGTTAGTCTTATTAAAGCTGTTCTTTGTGGTTGTTGTTGTTGTTGTTGTTGTTGTTGTTGTTGTTGTTGTTTTTGTTGTTGTTATGTGCTTTATGAAATGCTGATGAAAAGTAATTGTTTATGTGTATAAAGTGGCCTCATGAAGTACCTGGTAAAATGGGTGCAGTACAGAAACATGAGCCATGGGGAACAGTTGGCAGTACATAATGTGTGTGCAATATGATGAGGTTTCTTCTTTGAGAGACCAGCAAGTACCTGGCTCAGCATGTGGCAGCTTCATCAAGATGTCAAACTGACCCTCCTACAGCCCTTGCTGTGCCAGCCAAGAAACACCTTTTACACTAGGAAAACAGTATAAAAAACTAGGATATTCAAATGCTTATTTGACATTTACATTTTCAGCATTGTGCTTTTATTCATTGGGAGTTACAGGGGTGCTTCCACGGCGAAACAAAAAATCAAGTTGGATTTTTCAGAGATTTGGAAATACACAGAACTTTGAAAAAAAGCAGAACATGACTGAGAACATGAAAAAGCAGAACATGATTTTTTTGAATCACTCAGATGTAACAACATGTACCTTTTGTGACTGATTTTTTGCTAATCTGCTAATTGCAATTACTGATTTGTTTTGATAGTTATACTTTGAATACCCCAAGCAAGCTGGCTCAGCTGCTTTATACTGTTGCAGGTGCCTTTCACATAGTCTTGGAAACTTGGGAGTGTATTGCTTTTTGTGGTGACCAAACATTTGTTCAAACGAATCCTCCAAGCAGCAAACATTCTAAATTGTGAGTACATTAGGTTTAGCAATGAGATCAGCTAAATGTGTTTGCCAATCAGAATATAATTGCTTAACAAGACATTTCTTTGTATAAGTTGCTCTTGTATAAAATTGTTCCTTATTTACAGAGCAACCATTACTCACCATCAATGACACATCATCATTATTGCTTAATGATTATGTTTGTTGCTGTCTAAACAGCATAAAGGCACTCCAGTGAGAAATTTAAATAATGCTTCAACAAATTATTATTATTATTATTATTATGTCCAGAAAAAAGTACAGATAACACTTTTTTGCGCATTTTCATAAATTTCATTTTAAAAACCTGCAAATTAGTTTTACACTTGTACGACATTACTTAATGTTCAATAATGACTGTTATCCAAACATGCATTCAGTCTATATTAGGATTTATTAGTGCAGTGTAGTGCTACAATTGGGGAAACAACTTGGTGAAACATTTTGAAATTAGGGTTCAAATTGGTGCATGTGTGGGACTAAACCTCATATGAAGAAAGAAATATATTTAAAAGTCTTAATTCTTTATTGAATGCTTTATTTAATTCATATCTGCTGACTAGAAAAGATGCTAAGTAAAGTGATTTGTCTGATTGAACTAATTTTACTTTAACAATAGGATCCAACATCACCCTCTCATCCATGTTATAGGGACAACACCTGGGTAGCCCGACAGAGAGGGGTTGCTTTTTGTTGTTGTTCTTTGCCTTTTTATTCATAAAATTATTATTATTATAAAATATTATTTTGTTAATATAATAATTTCGGATGCAAACCTGGTGTCTGGTTGACACAACATGATGTTTCTAATAGGGAAAAGTCAGACATTAAAATAAAATTAGATGTTGATCAACATTTTGTGTTTGGATGCATTAACTAAGTAGGTTTTTATGTAGTTTGTTGTCAGAACCCGTCGGTAAGGAAAGTTCAGGAGACGTAGATGCGATAACAATCAAGGTTTTATTAGAAAGATGCG
>JAOTRQ010055479.1:0-14430 GCA_028565875.1 Hoplisoma paleatum | reverse complement strand
GACGTTCACTATCCGAAATTTTGATTGTTATCCGGAGCAAATTTTTAGCGAAATGGTTGGTTGTTATCCGAATTGGACGCTATCGGAGGCGTTCGTTAACCGAGGTTCCACTGTAGTTGATAGTCTTTTAAGAAAGTTTAATAAATATTCAGGGTTTTATCTATTTTATTTGTATTTAAACCCTAAAACACTGCCAAATATGTGAATATGTAAAAGTATGGGAAGATCTGCTGGTATTACAATAATATTATTAAGCACATGATATCTTAGAGACTACAGGATCAAATCATCATCATCATCATGTTATTTCAGTCCTCGAGAGACAGATCAATGCCAGTAGTTAATTTATTAATAACAGTGTCTCATCAATAACAAATCACTTGTGTGAAATGAAGTGCCTAGATAATCTTATGTCTTGGTTTTAGGTGGTGGTAAAGAAATGGTCTGTTCCTTGCCCACTGCCTTCCAATTCCACGATCAGTATGGTAACTACACACACTAACACAAACATTGCAGTCTAGATGAAATGGTCCTGGCCACTTTTAGGTCTCGGAGACCTTTGTCTCCGATCCGTGTCTCAGAGGAAACTTCAGCCTCACCTTCCTAGACTGGTGACTTTTGTGTGATATGAACGATGTCAAGGTTGAGTTTCAACTGGCAACTTCAAAATTGGTTGAAAAAAAAGTAATTAAAGCTCAGGTGGGGTTCATCAATCTTACAGAAGTGTTTGTGTTGTGTTTCGTCAGATCTCTAACTCGTCTGTATCAGACTGCAGGACTCGTCTCTTTATTTTCTCTAGTAAGGTATGACAAAAACGATGGATGGATGGATGGATGGATGAGTGAAGAGAAGAATAAACTGATTGATTTATAGTGACTATTAAAAAAATGGGCTGAAATTGTGTTTTGTACAATTTAGAGCGCCTATGCTATTCCAACTATGGCATTTTCCTTCCTCTGTCACACTGCAATCTTGCCTATTTACACTGAACTTCAGAGGTCAGTATCTCTCTCCTATTATTTACTTAATTTATATGACACCTAACCTCAGTATTCAAAAGTTAATCGTATACACTTTTACACTTTTAAAATAAAGTATTACTTTTTGTTAAAAAGCCTTCAAAGTTGTGGAAACAACTTCAAGTCTGAAGGCTTGTTGACAAAACACTGTTTACTACACTTGTGGGGACATTTGGTCCTGGCAAAGGTACAAAACCAAACACATGCAAACACAACAGTCTAACACACATGACCTGTTTTAGTCTTTCTTTTTTTCTTCGGATTTCCTCCTGCTGTATGGAAGTCTGGACACACCTGATCATTCAATGTTTTTTTTTATTTAATGTCTTTTTCTACATTGTTCACACCCCCAGGCTATTTTAATTCTATTTCACTAGTATGGAAGCACTTCTATAAGCCACAAACGTAAATGTAAGATAAAATAAACCAGCCTTTTCCCACAACATCAAATTTACTGTGAGTAGTTTGATTGGCAAGTAATTGCTGTTTTTTGTTGGAAACCAAGGTTGCAATCTGGCAACCAAGTTAGTTATTATGCAGCAATGTACGGATAAACCAAAATGTAAAAACAGTTTTTTTATTGTTTGTGTTACTCGATTTACGTTCCCTTTTATCTCCTTACAGAGAAAATGTTTTGCTTTACATGTTTAATTAAATACAAGCACAGATCATTTGACCTAAACTATTTTAACTCTTAAGATTTGGCTTGTGGTCTTTCACTGGGGTTTGATTTTGGCCCCTTATACGGAATGATCTTGGCATTCCTGCACTAATTGCATCGACTGCAGCCAATCTTATGTCGTATTCACTATTCTACTCTATTCCTTACCCAACTTAAAAACGACTGTAAATTTGTATAATGTGTTTTTATTTTAGACCCACTAAGCAGAGGATGCAGAACGTAGCCAATGTGAGCATCTCTCTCAGCTTCCTGGTTTACCTGGTCTCGGCTCTTTTCGGATACCTCACCTTCTACAGTAAGATAAACGCCAGCTTTTACTTATTATTGTATCCTTAACATCTTACAAGCATTCTACAATGCTTTCTCATTGGACCGATTAAAGTGGAAATCAGAAACAAAATTATTTTTTATTATTATATGGTGTATGGTTTTGACATAAATTCCGGTTTAACATTACCACAACTGTAATGGAATTCAAGCAGAGGTGCAGAAACTTGATTCAGTCGATCCATTTGTTGTTAAGTTAGTTGACACTTGTATGCTTCAGGTCAGGTGGATTCAGAGCTGCTACGAGGGTACGATGCTTACCTGCCTCGCGATGTTGTGGTGATGGTGGTGCGTCTGGCGATCCTATTGGCTGTTCTGCTCACAGTGCCGCTCATTCACTTCCCAGTGAGTTCAGCTCCAGCATTAATAATAGGATCCTGAATAATTTTACAATATTATGTACAGTAGAAGGTGAAAACCTGAATCTGGTCTCTACTTTTTGACCCTCGACTTGACCCTCAAATTAATGCAAATTATTATCAACTTGCTGATTTAGTAATCTTTATTAACATCATAACTAACTTCTGTTTGTTTCCATTCAGGCTCGTAAAGCACTTTTAACATTATTTCGAGGACAGAGGGAATTCTCCTGGTTCTCTCATTGCCTCGCTACATTCCTCCTCCTACTTGTAGTGGAGCTGCTGGCTATTTATGTCCCTGACATCAGAAATGTTTTC
Source organism: Hoplisoma paleatum (assembly GCA_028565875.1). Lineage (NCBI taxonomy): Eukaryota > Metazoa > Chordata > Actinopteri > Siluriformes > Callichthyidae > Hoplisoma > Hoplisoma paleatum. Next base: position 11,725 of record JAOTRQ010055479.1, on the reverse strand, counting down.
GGAGTTGTTGGTGAGTCGCAGAACTGTAACACTGTTTAGTTCTCAGGGTCTAAGCGGCTTCTTAAAATCTTCTTAAATGATTGCTTTAGTTTGGCCAATCATACAAAGACACTAATCTAATTATTAAGCATCAGTGTTTTAGCCACATCCATTGCTTCCTGCTGTGTAGTAACTGTCTCTATCAGATTCCAGTTTAACTGTAACAGCCAAACTCTTAAGATATCTGACCTGAGCCAAACTGAATGCCATTGAGGTTCATTGGTACATTACAATCGAGTCTGACCTTATTAATGTTTCTTTGACCGAATGAACACAAAACTCTCTAAATCTCTTCCAGAAGAGTGAAGGCTGGAACATTGGTTTTTGTTTTTTTTCACTTGGCTGGTGTGGCAATGGCAAGTCATGCAGTGACAGGCTCACGTGTACAGATGATAGATGGGTCATGTCGGTACATGTCTAGTGCTGTTTCTACCCCAGAGTAAATATAAGGTTTACACAAGAAGGGACATCAAGTGTAAAAGCTGAAGCGACCTAACTTAATTATTCAAAATGAATTATTTATGTCCAGATTAAAGTAAGGTGTTTGAACTTGATAGTGTTTGTGTGTGTGTGTGTGTGTGTGTGTGTGTGTTTAGGTTCCACCACCTCGACGTGCTTGTTGTTTGTGTACCCTGGTCTGTTTTATCTTCGTGTCAGCGATGATCACATCAGATCCGCTTCATCTGTTGGGGTAAGAACTTGGCCTCACTGTGCCCCTCCCTCCTCGATTAGGTCAAGCAGCATCTAACAGTTTCGACAGGAACACCACACCATACCATGACATTACAGAACACATTCAGAAGAAATGTTGGCTATAAAAACTCCTGTGACCCACAATAAGGACATTCAGCTAAAAAACTTGGAACAAACATCTTTTCGTATCCACACTATTAACCATGCCCAGCAATAATAGGCTTCGTATAAGGGTAGCAAAAAAGGTTGCTAAACAAGAAAAACCTCAGGAAAAACGTTTTGGAAAGAAAAAAGAGCCTATATAATGGGAAACAATTCTACTCTGTATTGGATCATGACCTTGAGCAAGGCACCTAACTCCTAATTGGTTGCTGGTTATAATAGTACGCTCGATCAGTGAATATAAGGAGAAATTAAATCATTTTGTGATTATGATGGATGCATTTTGATTGTTCTCTGTGTCTGCAGGCTGTCGCTCTGGTGGTGTTTGGGGTGTTCGTAGGTTTGCTTAGTCTGTGCACCATTATCATCTCCTGGATTCAACTATCTTGATATTTCATCAGACCTACAACATCGGCTTCCAGACTTGCAGAAAATGTCACAATATTGTGGAAAAATTAATCTGAAAAGTGTTGCTGCTGCTTTACAACATTGAATAAACTCTGAATAAGGGACCAAGAATTGTATCTACTTCACTACAGTAATGGGATGGAAGAGATTTGACCTTTACTTGACATGACATTAATTTTGTTCTCTTATGCAATGTTTTACCTCATTACTATTTTAATGATATCCATGATGATTAATAGAATATGATACTGTGACACGTTGGCATTAAACACGTGATTGCTGCACAATCAGACTTATATTTACCATCTCAGGGTCACATTTTTCTTTACAGACTGACCAAAGCTTAAAGAGCTATTTTTAGTCAATAGTGAGGGTGGCACAGTCGCATCACAGCGAGGAGATCTTGGTCCTGCCTCGATCGCTCTGTCCTTTCTGCGTGGAGTTTGCATGTTCTCTCTACATCTGCGTGGGTTTATTCCAAGTGCTCCATTTTCTCAAACAGTCTAAAAACATACAACTGAAGTAAACTGGAGATACAAAATCGCCTATGATCAGGTGTAATTATAAAATAATTATAAGAGGACAGGTATCCGAAAAGTTTAAAACAAACCAGTCATTAGTAGGGAGGAGAATCAATGAGAATCATCATCACTACCACTGTAGCGACCCCTAATGGAAGCTGCCGAAAAGAAGAAAAACTTGCTTGCAGTTACACATTTCTGCCAGAGAGGTCACTAAATCCCAGTAAATAAATGAGCTCAAACATGCCCACGCTCAGATCAGGGATGTTGGTTTGCAGGTGTTGGGTGGGTGTGTATCTGTGGGGGTTGTTTTTTCAGCCTTCTAGTTTCATATGTGAACATTTAAAGGTTAGGGACTTGAACTTATTATTTAGTGACAAATAATGTTAAGGACACTATTAAAACAAAGTTTTACACAATGTTTGAGTGTGTTCGTGTTTTTGTCAGCGTTGTGGTGAACAATAAACTAAAACAAAGTAATTTGTATCATTCTTATCACATGTTTCATTATAATAGATATAGAAATTAGTTTTGAACACACATGTATCTGAACGACAGGGCCCCCTGGTGGCCTGATAATAAATACCTCTTATCTCCATCCATCCATTAACCACTAGATACCACATTAGATTTACCACCACTTAATCCTATTTAGGGTCACAATGGGACAGACACTGGGCGAATACAATAAACACCTGAACAGGTCGCCGGTCTGTTAATACAGGACAATTTCAGCATCTCCGTTTAACCTGACATGCTGTTGGACTGTGGTAGGAAACCAGAGGACCCGGATCTGAAACATGCTGCTATTTAGCTGTGTTAGCACCGTACTGATATAGTCTCCAGTGATAGTTTAATCATGCAAACCATCCATTCTGCGGCTGTTCCTTTTGCATGATAGTCAAATGGGTTCTTTTGTTTGCTGTTGGCGTTTCCTCACCCGGCTGGGTTAAGAAATCCAGTCACGTCAGGTCACCACTTCAATACAAAAATATGTTTAACTTAACTTTTATTGTACATATAAATATCTAGAACATGTTATAATAAACATCTAACACGCTTCCATATGTAGAATCGTTTATTTATCGTGTGGCATTGTTAGCATTGTTGCCTCAAAGCAAGAAGGTCTTTGATTTAATCCCCATGTGAGGCCTTTCTATGTAGTTTGCATGTTCTCTCCATGTCTGTGTGGGTTTACTACGGGTGCTCCAATGTCCTTAGCCGGTCTAAAAACATACAAGTCTGGCTTATTGAACATACTAAATGGTCCATGCCGACGTCTGTCACGAATGCAACCTAAATTTAGGCATTACAATTCCATGCATGCATTAATTATCTTGTTTTTACCACAGCGTAATCCTATTTAGGGTCTCGGTGAGCTGAATACACTGAACACCTGAATAGGTCATATTCATATTCAAATTTAATTTGTCATTACACATATACAGATGTACAGTACAATGAAATGTTTCTCTTTGCACATCCCAACTTGTCTGGAAGTTGGGGGTCAGAGCGCAGGGTCAGCAACGCCCCGGGAGCAGACGGGGGTTAAGGGTCTTGCTCAAGGATCCAGCAGTGGCCGTGTAGCAGAGCCTGGAACCCCCAACCATTGGGTTCACAGCCCAACGCTCTACCCACTAGACTACACCGTCCCTCTGAATGCAGGGTACTGAGAGACAATCATACATAGGACAGTTTCAGTATCTCCATTGAACCTGGCTGCATGTATTTGGACTGCAGGAGGAAACCGGAGTACCAGGTGGTAACCCACGTGACCACGGGGAGGACATTTGAACTCCACACAGAAAAGGGAATCAAACCCGGGGCTTCGGGATGACAGTGTTAATCACTAAGCCACCAGTTACAATTCTAACAATCATATACGATACAATTATCAACTGTCAACTGTCAATCGTCAGGGAACCAGGAAAATAAGAGTAAATGTGTATATGTGGTGATGTTACGTTCAGAAAACGTGTTCCATCACTCTTTTAACAAGGTTCAATAACAGCTCGGTAGCTCGGGACACGTTTGTATGTGTGAAAGTGGATTCTCTCCCTGCTTCGGTTGCTCAGCAGGATTAAAGGTCTCAGTCGTCGTATATTGTCTTTTATATTGCTTCCCACATTTTGTTTTCGAACCGTTGAACTTTTCTCTGACACCGTCTCACCTACCAGTTCATTAACGTTCCCTTCAGCTCCCTCCTGACAGTACAACCCCTGTCATTAAACAAACAATATTAAACAGGATATAGATTCACTGGACTGTATAGGGGTGGAAGAGTGCTTTAGTGGTTAGCACCTGTCACCTCACAGCAACAAGTCCCGAAATTCGGCTCCCGTGTAAGGCAACCCGGGGCATCTGTGTGCCTTCTTGTTGCCAGGCGAGAAGTCGACGGTGCTACCGGGTACTGTCGGAGGAAACCAGAGCACCTGCAGTAAACCCACACAGACACAAGGAGAACATGCAAAATCCACACAGAAACCCAGAAGGACCAAGGCCGTCCCACCTGGGTTAGACACCAGCTGGCATGCTTTTGAAGATTTAAACCCCCGTGCTTTATTTGGGGTAGTGCTTTTTTTAAAGGCCTTGGTGGAAAGTTTATGTGCTTTATGATCTCACACTTCCTCTTTAGGTTCAAACTCTTCCGCAGCGCACACACACACACACACACACACACACACACACACACACTCTTCCTTCTTTTACTATAACCTCTGCCCCCGGTCGATCAGGCTGTACACGGTCCCTGGTGCGCCCGCGTGTTGTTGTTTACCGGGATGCCCACGGTAGTGCCAGTCTGCCCGTGCTGAACCCGTCACCATCTCCTCCTCCTCTTCCTCCTCTTCTTCAAGCTCCGGTTCGTCCGCTCAATGAAGCGCTTTAACGGCACGGTGAAGGTGCGCGTGGGCGAAGCGGTGGACCTGCAGCCCACTAAAGCGTCCACGCGCCACGCCGTGGCTCTCGGTAAGGCCGGAGCGGGTCTGATCGGCGGCGGCACCATCCTGGACCCGTACGTGGTGGTGCGCGTGGACGAGCACACGGTCGGGCAGACCCGGGTCAAGCAGCGCACCAATGCGCCCACTTACAACGAGGAGTTCAGCGTGGGCGTGGACCGGGGAGAACGCCTGGAGTTCGCCGTGTTCCATCAATCACCCATCGGCTACGACGACTTCATCTGCCACTGCACCATCCAGTTCCAGGACCTGCGCAACACCGAGAGCGCTCTGGAAACTTTCGAGGGATGGGTGAGTCACCTGAGATTTGCATGTTCTCCCGGGTCTGCGTTGGGTTTCCTCCGGGTGGTCCGGTTTCCTCACTCATAGTGTGAAACAATACATGCAGGCAGGCAGTTTAATTGAATAACCAAGCCATTAGGATTCATAGTAGTGCAGATTGTAAGCCAGGATAAATAAGGAGCATTGTGTCAGGAAGGGCATCCGGCATATAATAAAACAACAATGCGGATCACCATTCACTAGTACGATCCCGGACAATCCCAAAGGTGTCAAACTCAAATTTATGGTGGGCCAAAATGTTAAACTTGGACACAGTCGTGGGCCGACGTTAATATTTAGGGCCCAAGCGCTGAGGTGCAGGGGACCTGTTGTTTTCCTAATGTTTATTGTTATTTTTTATTGTTATTATTACACAGCCCTCAACCTCTTTATTACGGAACAAGCTAATTGTAATACAGATGCAAAATATAACAATAAATACATTGATTGGCCAGCTCTAGTAGTCATATTGTATTGACTCGCGGGTCAAATAAAATCACACTATGGGCCAAATTTGGGTCGCGGACCAGAGTTTGACATCTATGCCTTACAAAACCAGCCCATAAAAGAATCAATGTGACTCTGATTGAGCCCATAATGAAACTAACGATGAACTTTCAGGACAAAAAAGGTCCCATTAAGAGTTTTAATCTAATGAAGCAAATACTCACGTCACAGTTTTATAAAAGTACCTGAGACTTTAGGTTTGTCCTAAACGTCGCACGTATGTAAGTGCACTTACATCTTAGTGCACACTTTCATGGGTAAGTATTGTCTCAGATGGAACACTACATTTCGAGGAAAATGACTTTTATTTGCTTATGTTTACCCACCTACTAATGAAGCATTTCATTAATGCAACTTACATTTATATGAAGTCGTTGCCCCTGCTTCTGATTCGATGATAGCAGGTACAAACCGGCTGAAAGTCCCGCCCCTTTCTGTTAAATCGGTAAAATGGTGTCCGTTTAGTGCGCGTCTAGTATTGTGTTTCTCGGATGCACTAAACTGTCGTGCTTGAAGTGAGCAAGCGTGTGATTTGGGACGCACCTACTGTTTATCCCTATCCAAATATTTCCAGTCACTAAAGGGAACCTGGTTGTCCAAATCTTTTAACTGAATTGAGATGGACCCCTAAATTCCAATTCAATTCTTGATTTGAAATTTGAATTGAGATTGCAAACGGGAAGTGGAATAGTACATCAGATACAAATGCGGGAAGTAGATTTAGAATTCATAAAGGTGTAAATAAAAATGAAGGTGTATTTAAGCATGAAGCTTTACACTATATATCACATATAATTACAACATGACTAGGGCAGCACAGTGGCTTAACGGTTACAATGAAGTCCCAGGTTTGAGTTTGACTGATGTATGATAAGAATTCATTTCTCTGAATTGTATAGAATTCAGTTCCATTTCCTGTAATTCAAATTCAAATTCAATGCAACATCCTGTTGGCCAGATTTGGATCAAATTCAAATCCATTCATGGAAATAAATTAAGTTAAATCGTGACATTCTGAATTCTGCATAACCCTGCTAGGGAGGAATTTGTGTTCCTGTCTTTCTCCTCAAAACTGCTTTAAATAAGACGCATCACTACTTCCAGTCTCACCAGACAACAGCGTCTTACATGCTTTTGTATTCTGGTCATAATTTCATTTCACCTCAGTTTCAGTTCACAGATGGATGATCTTTTATTCTCCTGAAAATATCACATTGATTCCTCAATTCCTGAAACAGCCGAGATTTCCCATTCCATCCTTCAATCATAACCATGTTTTACTGTTGCTATAATGTTCTTACTATAGACCCGTATAAAACGTTTAAGCATCTTCACAAAGTTTGGGTTTGATTTCCGGGCAAGGCAATACAGTACCTTCATCTGTCATTACACATATACAAATAAAATAAAGTACAACAGAATTCTTTCTTAGCATATCTCAGCTTGTTTGGAAGTTGGGGTTCAAGATTGGGGGTTTAAATCCAGGCTCTGCTACACAGCCACTGCTGGGTCCTTGAGCGAGACCCTTAACCCTGTCTGCTCCAGGGGCGCCTGGCTGAAGGCTGATCCTGCACTCTGACCCCAACTTAAGTAAAATGTTGAATTTGTTTGTTAGTTTGTAGGGTTAGTTATCGTAATCCATAGCACTTCTATCTTATAACGGCTTTGCTCAATGACCCTGACCCTGCAATCTTTTGATTAATAGCCCAAAGGCTACAGAGTCTCGGTTCTCCCTGTATCCGTTGGGGCTTCCTCCAGGAACTTTGGTTTCTTTCCAAGACATGCAGTCAGGTCAATCGGAGATACTGAATTTGTCCTTGGTGTGTCTGTGTGGTTGTCCAGGTACTCTGGTCTGTGTAGTTTGTGTCTTAAGTAGGATTAAGCGCTAGTAAAACAAGATAAAGGATGCATGGAAAGTCTTGTTATTTATTTATTTTTGGTACATTTCTTTATTTCATATGTTGCCGCTAAGACTTATATGTTCATAACATTTATAATAGACTACTGTAACGTTGAACTTGACTTCCTGATCATTACACACATCTCATCTTTATATCTTGAACGTCCACTTACATCATATTACATATTATATTCTAAATAATGTACATTTGGTGACAGAGCATTAAGTACTTTATTTTTAATAGCCTCTTTATTTCCATGAGCGTTCAACTGCAGTCGTGTACAAAACCTTTCTTCTCTTTTGCGTGACCTGCTTTGCTTTGTAAATGTCTATTCATATAAAAACTTGTTGTTATTATTATTATTGTACTTCAGTTGAGTCCATGACATTGAGAAAAAGCTTTCCAGATTGCAAGTTTTCTATGCTGTTCCAGAATGTTCCTTTGTAGTGTTTATGTCTTTATTTACCATGTCTTGCAAGTTAAATATACAAAATTCTTTAAAAAAGTGAGTTTTATGACAATATTCAGGGTAAAAAAAAGTATACACACATTACATTTATTCTGTGAATGTGTTTGTGTAAAAAGTTATAATGTCATAAACCTTTTATCATTGCCGCCCAGTTCCTATTCTAATTGTGAATGCGTACAACTGATATATTCTCCATGTCCACATATAGAAGGTCGAATTGACTCTACCTATTACAAAATACATAAACTCAAACATTCCTTCTAACCTGATGGGCAGAGTCAGAATAAGAATGTTTTCGACAAGTTTGCCCTAAATAACAAGGTTGCTAAGCAAAAGTTTCCCTAAATCTTGATAAAAGTCAATGTTGCTTATCCAAACGGGTTCTTTATCTCGCTTTTGATACCACACACACGGTTGAATCCTTTTTTTCTAAAGTCTCTGAGGTGTTAAGCTGTCGTGCTGACTCCTGCATTAGTTAAAAAGTTAATAATAAGTTATCAATTCGTTATTAAATACTGTATATTATAAACCACACGTCTATCATTCAGCATCATGGAGTAAATGTGTAATATATCATATTTAAATCGCTTTATTACATTACATGAATTTTATTCTCATTCGTTTTATATTAGTTATAGATGTAAGAATTAAGAGCATGAAATTAATTTTAGCATACATGCACACACACACACACACACACACACACACTGTACAGGAGAATGAATGAACAATAAGAAGGAAGTGCTTAGTATGATGCAAATAATGTTACGATTTTAGGTTCTATGTAAGGTTAAGCATAAACCTGCAAATGATGTGCAAAAGATTGAGACTGTGTATGAAACCATGTATGGTGTTAAATAGAAGATAGCTGATGAGGTTGCATGTGTGGTGACTTTTTAAGATGATAAAAGAGGTTGCATTCGAGGTATTAGTTTTACTTTGTGTATATGCTTTTGTGTAAGGTTGAGTTGGACGTTATGTGCATGAGGTTACGTATCGATATGTAATACATCTTGTAATTGTAACGAACTGTAAGCTGTTAGCTGCTGGTGTATTGGTGAGAGAAATGGTGTCTTGGTGCACGTTAGGTCCCAAATTTCCACCACACATATATTTCTATATAGTCCTTTTACTACATATTGCTTTTATCAACATGACTGTGAGTTTGATGAACTGAAAATATGTTGAAATGAGAAGCTACTTGGTGCTTTTTGGTGTTCTTAATAAAGAGACATGCTGGTAATTAAGCGAGTGTCGGTATGATGTTCCTCAAAGCAGCCGGTAAGTGTGTCTTTTGTGACCTGGTGTTATTTATATTACAATGCATAGAGCACCCCTGCACCAACGTGGTGCCTGCTCGAAAGGACCTCATGAGTCGTGCGCGGGCCTGTTCTAAAATCAGCTGCATATTTTGCATATTGATATTTACTTGTTTCCTACCTTCACATAAATGAATATCATTAATTATTAATAGTAACATGTAATTAAAGGTTATAAATTTGTGATTTCACAAGTGTGTATCAAACTGGTAGCCCTTCACATTAGTTGGTACCCAAAAAGCAGCTCCCAGTTTCAGAAAGGTTGGTGACCCCTGGCATAGAGTAAATATAAACTCATCAATTCACCCACCCTCCCACTCATCCCACTCACCTATCCATCCACACATCCATCCATCCATCCACCCACCCATCCATCCACACATCCATCCATCCATCCATCCAAAAGCAATGTTTGCTATAGAACCAGCACTAGGACCAATCATAAGATGACACCACAAGCTGGAGCCTGTTTCCTTTTAGACCGCCCACAAGATCACTGATTGGCTAGCCCTAAAGTCACTTAAGCTGGTTGTAAACAAACAATTGTAAAAATAGTAAACAGGAGCCTTTTCACACTTTTCTGCAATAAGGCCAGTACAGTCCGTGTTCATCAGCCTCCATCTTATTAAGATATTGAAAGTTTGTTCTGCCTGGATCATGGCAGCTAGACAGATTTTAATAGCGGAGGTTTCATTTACACAAACATTCTATTTGAGAGGAGTTTCACACGTTCAAGCATCATGTTGTGTGGTCCCCTGTCCACCTCTGAAATTACATCCCTGCATCCATCATCCATCCAATTATCAATCCAATCATCAACCTTCCAGCTATGTAACCATCCAACAATTCATCTATCCAAAACATCTACAGACAAATAAAACACTTCGTTATATCTAGCACTATGATGTATGAGCTTTTGGGGCTTTTACATTGAGGTATCGTTTTGGAGAATTGTATCCCTCCCCAAAGCAAAGTCTAGAAAAAGAAGGTTTTAATTGTCTCTTGAAATCTTGTGGTGTCTTGATCGTCTACATGGGCATTTCAAACTCTCCTTTGAAAAGCTAGACCGAAATAAGAAAACTATTTATTTAAAATGCTAATGCTTTTATGTTGTAATGTCTGACAGGCTTGTGGTCAGGTGTCTTAATTCATGTAGTGAACCAAACTCGCTGTGTTTTTGCTCCAGCTCACGCTGCTGTAAAATCATCTTTTGCATCTTTTGCTTGTGCAACTATGGGGTGTGTGAGGGGACAAATACTTTTTCACAGTCGTGTTTTCAGTCGTTTAAACTCTATGAGTAAGTAGCTGAATACAGGAAGTACTGGCTGATATCACACTGACCATATTTAGCATTGTCAACATCTCGCTTTTCACTACTGTCTGTCTGGTTGAGGAGGGTTGCGGGGGGTTTACACCAGTGTGTGTGTGTGTGTGTGTGTGTGTGTGTGTGTGCATATGTGTGTTTTGGACTATATTGCATTTGCAAGACGCTTTAATGCAACGCCACACACTCATTATTATAAGAATTACTTATGAACAGTTGATGACCGTCTATGATTTGATCTCCTCATGCTGTCATGTCTGTTTTATCTTTTGTTTTAATTTCACATCATCCAAACACCTTTCATCAGTGCCACCATTGTTCCTGTTTCAACAGTACTGCACCCCTGTGCACAAAAGAGGACCGTAAAGACCTGGTTTAACCAGCATATTTATATTTAAATAAGCATTTTAACAAGGTTATACACAATGATGATGAGAGAGTATGGAGACTCGTGTTTATGCTTTTTATTTCTTTTTTCTCTTTTCATCACTGTGCTTTTTACACACGGTGGAATTATTCTTGCACATTTAACTTAATCCGTGCAGTGAAAGACATTTACACGCATTAGTGGACACACACTAGGGGGCAGTAGTGAGCACACGTGTGCAGCACTAGCCCATGGTGCCCGGGGAGCAGTTAAAAGTTAGGTGCCTCGCTCAGGGGCACTTCAGTCCTAACCGGTCAACTCTCAAGTTCCATTGGATTGGACTTATTTTGTTATAAATTGATAAATATTATAATCTGTATTATAATCTGAACTGATGATCCAACACCAGCCAGGGGCAAATACTTTTTCTCTGCACTGTTCACAAACATCAGGAGTACACCGAGTGTGTCACTGTATGTACTTCCCTTTTCCACTCATCAGTCAGCTCTCATCAGAGTAGTGCATGTCAAGTAACACACATGAACACACGTACACGCTCTCTCTCTCTCTCTCTCTCTCTCTCTCTCTCTCTCTCTCTCTCTCTCTCACACACACACACACACACACACAATCATGTACTAGAGAGAAATCTTCATCTACATCTGAAACAGTAACTCTCTCTCTCTCTCTCTCTCACACACACACACACACACACACACAAACATGTGATAGAGAGA
>JAOTRQ010055459.1:0-14432 GCA_028565875.1 Hoplisoma paleatum | reverse complement strand
TGTGTGTGTGTCTGTGTGTGTGTGTGTGTGAACAAAACAAAGCATGGCTGCCTGAGGGTTTTTCAGATCGAGGTGACAGCATCCAAGCCGAGGTAATTGTCTAGCACTCCCGCTGCACCCCGGTGTCACCCGTCCCACTGAGAGAACCAAGAAAACACAAGCACCCCGACAACCCAAATCTGCAGAGGAACCGAGCCACGGTACGATCGATGTCACGACTGCTCAGACCTCAATGACAACGTTTGTCTGTCCTGCATTTGTTTAATGCACAAACCTGTTTGTGTAGAAATCAGTCCGAGGGCAATGTTTATTTCACTGAGGTCAAGAACGAAGAAATAATTTGGTATTCAGCCTATTTTTGCACTCATTAATATATAGAGGGTGAGGGAAAATATAAATATAAAATATAAAGAGGGTGAGGAAAAATATAAATATAAAATATAAAGAGGGTGAGGAAAAATATAAATATAAAATATAAAGAGGGTGAGGGAAAATATAAAATATAAAGAGGGTGAGGAAAACTCCTTAAAAACATCCATATATATATATATATATATATATATATATATATATACGAGAGAGTTCTCTATGGGTGTTGGACTTGTATGTACATGAATAGATGTATAATGACACATTTATAGAGCTTTATGTTCATGTATGTGTATGTAGAAACATGTATGTGTGTCCTCTGTGTTTATGGATAAATATACGTAGGACCGTTTTTTTTATGAAGGTTTATGTTTATGCTTATAAGTGTTTACATGTGCGTGCATGATAGCAGTTAACCATGACTTGCCACTTTATATTTTATTATTGTACTCTCACTTTACTACACTATCATTATTATTAATATTTAATGACTAACGTACAGATCTAAAATAACTATATACCCTGAACAGTTTAAGATTTATAGTTATGGATTTTAGATGGGCTACGGTGGAACTTTATATATCTGAAACACATCCATTCATTCCATCCATCCATCCATTTATAAGTATATATGTTACTATAGCAACATGTATACATATTCAAGTAATCTGATGTAACTTTTGTTTTTACTTTATTATTATATTTTACTCGTTGAGACTAAACATTTATGCTTAAAATAAGTGAACGTGCCAATTTGTGTGGTTAGTGCTTATGGTATTTATGTGTAGATCATTTTCTATATAAAAACTGATTGCTGATGTAAAAAAAAAACCTTACGAACTGATTTATAGTCTTTACTAAGCACTTATGATTTTCCGCCGGCTTGCATTAATGGAACAGACCGAGTCTTACTGTTATGTGTTACATGTTTAGTCTCCAACTGACTTAAATCGATAGAAAAGACGACGATTTCAGGTTCCATCGTTGACAAGAACGTTCTAGCTCAGTATAGGTCATCTAGCCCTGACAGGTCATCTTTAAACAACGTCGAATAAACGTTGCTACACGTGTAGATGACTTCGTCATGATGTCAGTGCTGCTAAACCTGTTCCAATAATCCTCCAGTAGACCAAACTGTCAGTGCGTAGTCAGCAGGGATTGGAACACTAGGCCTTTAATGCACCGTAATAGGCTTTCAAAGAGGACGCTTTACAGAACAATAATCCAGAAACCAATGCGATGGTTTAGTACGTAAATAATACATACATTAACCCTACGAAGCCTGTCGCTGCGTAGAATGATATGATTAATAACAAACGATGCCATCACAAATCATGACAGATCCTGGACTGAACAATAATGATGAGATTTCATCTCATACAGAATAAATACAAACAAACACATCTGTCATCCTGAGCCATACTGAATATAAATGATAAATAAAGTATTTTATTATATTTACATATTAATACATTATTGTGTAGTTAAATTAACTACTGTGATTTAAAACTTTACTGAGTAGGTGAAGCAAACAAAAACCATCCATCTATTATCCAGTGTTAGTGGCTCTTAATCCTATTTGGGTTACGTTGGGACACACAATGTGTGAATACACTTAACACCTGAACATGTTGCCAGGATGTCGCAGGGTACAGAGACAAACACACACAAACACACACGGGACAATTTCAGTATCCTCAGTAAAACCTGACAGCATGTCTGCATGGACTGTGAGTGGAAACCGGAGTACCCGAAGGAAATCACGTAAATTCCTTACCCAGACGAACCCAGACCAGTAAGCTACCGTAATGGAATTCTAAACTTTATTCGATACCTTTTGAATGGCTCAAAGTTTTAGCCAACAATATCATAGGAGCCTCTTTGGTGTTTGACAGAACCGGCTTTATTCTGGGTCTGAATGGCTTAAGCAACACCCACCATCTATGTAAGTACGGGTTCTGTCTCCTTTTTTAAGTTCCCCACCATGAAAAGAAAACAAAAAGTGCCTCAGTTTTAAATCAAGGCATTTATTGGCAACTCATTTGGGGGTATTCGGTAAACTTGAAGGACTGCACGTGAGAGCCCTGGCGTCTTTATGCATTCGTGATGGAGCCACGGATGGCGAGTAAGACAGCGGGAGGCGAAAGACATGAGGTTGGGTGTTAGAAGATCCTCTGAGAAGTTTGAGAAGAACCTCTCAGTTCTGTATCTTCTTTAGAAATAAACGAATAGTAATAGACGAGGCTTATCTTCGCATCTTGGCTTAGATGCGTGAGATCTGGATTTGATTCCTTACCTCCCATGTCACATCTCATAAGGAGCGGTCAGATAAACACTCCCAAATGACCCGCTGTCATTCCTGTGAATGTGGCCCGAAATCTGGACGAGCTGTCAAGCCCGGAACTAGACTTTTAGTCTTTTACATATACACACTGATGGCCTAGTACTACTGTAGCATGTACGTGAGTTCGGCTAAATATTTTCACTAAATATGTTTTTTAATTTAATTCATTTACTCTTCCTGCAAGCCCCGGCGGACGTATTGCATCCTTTGGCAGAGCAACACACTCGGACGTGGGTGGTAATGTGGGTGCCCTTATTTATACCTATGAGTGCACGTATGACCTGGATGAATTAGCTTTGTGTGTCGCGTTTGGTATACAAAACAGAAACGCAAACACAGAACTGATCTGGTTTGAATCGGATAACCGGTTATTAATTTATGTTTATTAACAAGAGGAGAACTACAAGATACAAAGCCAATCAAATTTATACTTATATGCTGTCAAAATAGTCTTTCTAACCCATGTCAGCAAAGTACAAATCAAGGTCACACACACACACACACACACACACACACACACACACACACGACCGCACGTCTTTGGATCGTTTCCCTGGAAGAAACTTGCACACAATACATAAAAAAGCCCAAATTTAATCTGAACTATATTAGTACTTTTCCATTATAAAACAAAATAAGTTAAAGTTTATTTAATTACTAGTATTATAAAGTGGAGAACTCGAGTCTTAGTAATAGATTGAGTCTGGTCCGATGCTAGTTTGATGTCAGCAGCTCTGGTTGAGGTGCTGGTGCCAGTGTGAGGAACACAAGACGACTTAACATTGAACCTCCATGTGAACCTGCACTGAAATCAAGACTCACTGAGCTTGTGTGAAAGCTTTTATTTCCTCGGACGGCCAGAGAACGTTTAAACAAAGCAAAAAAGAAAGAAAGAAAGAAAGAAATCGGTTTTAAAAAAAGCTTTAGAGACTCTAAGAAACAAAGGACTCGACCCTGCTTTCTCTAGTTCCAGCCATGTATCGTATAATTTATAACTTGAAGTTTTTAAGCATATTCATCCGTCTGTAAAACACGCACAATAGACGATGCAATAATAGAACACGGGCGCTGAGATGCGGTTATGGATGGAGGAAAGGCTTCCTGTGTTAAAATGACAGAAGTCAGTGAGACGATGAAAGATATGGAGGAGGGAAAGGAAGGAGGGAGGAAAAGGGAGGAAAGAGATGGAAGGGAGGGGAGCTTTCCCAGAGGGTTAACATGTTTGTGCTGTCTCTCTCTCTCTCTTTCACTCTCTCCTTTCATTCATTCACGTGCTTACTCATTTACTCGCACACACCATGTTCTCTACACACTCTGGAGATAAGCTCTGACAGGACAACGGGCTTTTATACACCTGTACACACACACACCGAAAAAATTGCCACGACAAAAAGGACAAAAAGGTCTTTATTCAAGAGTAAAGAGGCCGAGGAAATACGTGAAGAAGAAAGAAATTCTTCAGCAAGATTGACAATCCGTTCGAGATACAAGTTACCTTAAATCAGGTACGTGTTCAGTGTCTTGATCTGATATGAGCCAATCGCTTAATCATTTACACAACAATGCACTTACACTTCATGTTTTTGTTCTTGGAGTTCATGTAGAACTGGGACTAGGATTATGATGTATTGTTTTAGAGAAACCTGGAGGACACATCATGACATTTTGCATTACAAGGTGTCTCTGCTGCTTTCTTTTCATTCAGTGAAACATTTAGGATCATTAGAAAGTTTTTCAGTTGTTCAGATAGTTGGGTTTCAGACACACACACACCAGCTTTTATTAGGATACAACACACTAAAGTGCATGTATCCTAGTGGGTAGAGCGTTAGGCTGTGAACCCAAAGGTTGGGGGTTCAAATCCAGGCTCTGCAACACTCCGCTACACTGCTGGGTCCTTGAGCAAGGGGGCGCCGTATATTGGCTGACCCTGAACTCTGACCGCAACTTCCAGACAAGTTGGGATATGCAAAGAGAAACATTTCATTGTACTGAACATCTGTATATGTGTAATGACAAACTTCACATAAACTCATGTGTACTCGCTGAACTGCACGTATGATGCACGTGTGTATTGTTTCTATACTTCGTTCACGTACTGAAGTCTCCATCATTCACTTTTGTTTCATTCCTACCAAACCATCAGACAGATTTAAATGGGAATATTGAAATATACTTTCAAACAAAAACTCCTGACTTGATCATTTTTTGACTCATCAGGTTCAAAACGTTGAATGTAAATAATTAGTAAATAATCTCTAAAGTTTTTTTTTAATACTAATCACATTTACAGTTGTACTTAATGCTAAATTGTCCATATTGAATTGAAGTGTGGACATTATTAACAGTTGTAAAAAGCCGTCTAACTGATTGACACGAACAAAACAGCTTATAAATGTTTATAAATCAGTCGATTATGATTCTCTTTTCTAGATATTTGTGGAAATAAAGTTGTTTGGAAAGGCGACTGAAGCAAACTTGCACTTGTAAAGATGTCACTATAGGATTTAGTTACATGCATGACTGCATTTTATTTAGTAAACAGTTTATAAATAAAAACCTTTTTGCTTCTTTAAATAGTGAAGTTCTGAGCGATCGGTTTTGTTACCAGTCTATCACAGTTAATTTTGCTTTATTGCAATAACACACACACACACACACACACAAACATCACACGTCTCACATTCTTCCTACACAAGACAGTTTAATCTAGGACAACCAAAAATATTATTAATAGCAAACGTACCTAATAAATTCCGAGAATTGAGAATGTAACCTGCCAATATGAAGAACCTGTCTGTTCTTAACTTGCTTTTGTATTTGCAAATGCACCTGTTTATATCCAAAATGCTTTTGATATCACAGTACTGTACTAACACTAATAATTTGGCATAACTTGGGATCTTATAATCTTGTTTGTGGAGCGTCTTTTCATTTCATTTGTAATATTGTAGGTTACACATCTACAGTAACAGTCTCCTGCAGTCAATGACGTCGGGTAAATAGTCTATCAGATAATAGACTATTAGATTTCCTTTGTGTAAACAGTCTATATGGACAACTTGTATATTTGCTTAGATAAAGACAGTCATTATTGTTGTTGGCATTTAGTCATTAGACTATTCAGTCGGACTATTAGACGGCTGGACGAGTCTTTACCTTATTTGTCACACGATTGGATCAGGACTAGACTTTAGTGTACGGTCGATGTGCTATCGCTTTTGTTCAGTCTTATTATTAGTCTAGTTTATAACTTTCCTCACTTATCGAAGTTGTATTAAAGGCGTTAAATTGTCTTATTTAAATACCGATATAAACAGTGTCCTCTTTATATTCACATGAAAAATCTGTTAGTAAATAAGATAATATGATTTTAAGCTTTAGAGCTAATTTGGCTTTCCATCCAGTTTTTGTTTATTCTTGCTCCAGTACATCATTAAATGTAAAGTCATCTATCGATGTCGCTTCCTGTTTTGCTCTTCTTTGTGTAACATCTGAAAAATGGACTCGACATGACTTTATAAGCGTTTAATTGGGATCGACATTTACAGGTTCAGTTTTTAAGCTGTTTTCTTGGTAGACGTGGTGCGAGTGCTGAAATGTGTGTTTATCATTCGTGCCAAAAAAGTGGAGGTGTCAACAAATGTGTGTGTGTGTGTGGGGGGGGGGGGGTAATCTGTTCTTGTCCTAAGGCTTGTAAGGGGAAAAAAGTATTTGAGGTTCAAGTACAGAAAATGAACGGATCGGAGGGAATATTATCCTCAATCCTCATCCAATAACTAATATTATTATAACAATAATTATTATTTGTATTGTTATTATTTTTGGTATCACCTTCATCATCGTTATTATTAAGTCACATATACAAACCCAGAAGAGATTAGCTTAAAACATAAGCCACGTTGTTTTATGTTGGTAAGAAACATTTTTACTCTTTGCTGCTGCTTTGGAATGGAATGAACTATTCAAGTTTTTACGTTTCGATTTATTCAAAGCAACGTACAATTACAGTAACCGTCTGAACAATTAAGGGTTAAAAAACTGATATCAGATTAGTGGAGAAGTATTCAACTCTCTCTTTAACTGAGTCTGAAGCGATGAGTAAAGAGGAGTAACGTTTCTTGGGTCCTCGTCGATTCGCCGATTGTTTGACCTGATGTGCATCTTGGCTGCGCTTGACATGACATAGCATGATGAGACTCAGCCATATGCTTCATACAGCAACCCCGGCTGTTTATTCTACTTTATTTAGAAAGTAACATTAGAGCAGATGGAGGAGAACCATGACACTGAGCATTGACCGAACCGGACCTTCTGTCCTGACCTTCGGGGGAAGAAGACGCCAACTTGTAGAAGGTTTTGCCTTTGGCGCAGTTCAATCAAGCTTCCATCATTAGCTGTACAATTCACCACTCGAGGATTGTGGGAGGTTTGTGACAAAAAGTCATTCCAGAGTCATAAACACTGGCGACCCCCTGCAAGAAGCTGGATGTCATAACACAGCTCTTCAGATGGCAAATTTCGAAGCATCAAAGCTCATGCAGCGAGTAAAGCACCGTGGTCATTTCTGATGATTTGTAATCAATGTTTTGCTTGCTTGAGGAATAAAATAAGAACCTCAAAGACAATAATGCACATGTAGGTGTAGATTATTATTTCTTAAAAAGGAAGCCAACTCGAACTGGAACAGAGCTCGAAAACACAATGGAGCACAGATGTACATATAAATGGGATTCATTGAGCCAACAGAACAAAAGAACCAACTATACACCAACAAAAACAGCGTAGGTGTTCAGGTAGAACCAGACGACACAGTAAAAGTTCTGGAAAACGACACAATAAAGCTCAGCGTGCTATGTCAGTGTGACAACACAGTGGGACCACTGCTACACAAAACCAAATCCTAACAAGAAATCTGGGCTTCTTCAAACCTCCTGTCTCCCACAGATCAAACCAACTGCCAAAACAAAAGTCCCTATTTCACTGCCAGAAACAGTGCTAATATATCTAGGTTACTTCTCTCTGAACACAGCAACTTGCAGATAACGAGCAATCTGCTTCATCTCCAAGAGTGGAAAGATTCGAATGTGGTTGGTTAGTGGATTTCATTGATTTGAGAGCAAAACTGAAAATATCAAGCAAGGAAAAAAATGTGAGCCAACAATACACGACCCAATATCTGGAAGAAACGGCGCATGGTGGAAAATATATTTAAACCAAACCTAAATGAAAGATGATCTACTGTTAGAATCAGAATCAGGTTTATTAGCCACGTATGTGAATACACACAAAGAATTTGGTTCCCGGCTGATGGTTCCTTTCTAGTACAATCCGGGTAGACAACATTCAGGAACAATAAACTTTAAAATATATATACAAACTCTCGGACTATCAGGCGTGTTCGTGTAATCGGACCGGCCGGTTATTAGGACCAAATTGATCACGTCGAATCGATGTGGGTCCGATGAACCGGATTCGATTGTATTTACTCCCTCCTATAATGTAAATTAACTCTTTGTTTACTTTTCCACCAAAGCACCAAAGAATTAAAGCCCTGATCCACTGAGTTGTGCCATTAATACGTTTACCAGTCTGCATCAGAATATGTATTTTTAAAAGGATCGGGAAAACAATGGATCATTATGAATCTTTAGCTGTTTTACTGGGATTTACTGGCAAGGAAGCCGGTAACAAACACACACACACACACACACACACACACACACACACACACACACACACATGCAAAGTCTGGCACCTGCTCCTATTTTGACAGCACTATTCATCTGTCTTCTAGACAACTCTCTCTTTCTGCCACACTAATTGGCATTGCAAGACAAGACAGGGAAACGCTCCTCCGCCACCGAGCAATTCTTCCCCTCCAACTGTTCACTTCATCAAATCATTTTTACTCCTATCTTAGTCGTCGAAGCACTTCAGTTGGGAACGAGACATAGCTAGCGACGACAGACACAAATGAGTCTCGTCATGTGTCTATGTCAAGACATCATTATTATTGTTGGAAGATGAAATGAACCTGGCTAATTCACGACTTGGACTGCATCAAAATAACCAAGCGTATGAAAAAATGTCGGTTCCCGGGTTCAAAGGCTTCTCTCGTCCTCACAGGTCGTTATCTGTCATACAGATGGGAAGTTTATTATGGCGTCAAAAGCTGACATTCATCCTCACCAGAAACATACAGCTACCATAGCAACATTTCACAAGATCGTGGCACATATTTCAACACCAGCAGAAGCAAATATTCTTTCCATTTACGGTGCACGGCAATCAAAGTACTCAAAAGCGCTCTTCATCTTCAAGACCTCGAAGCTCAAAGCTGCTGCAGGCTACATCTCACATGTGCTTGCGTTTGTTTATTCTTGAACTATCAGACTGTTCCATTATCACCACCACGGGTTTCATTTGGCTGTAACAAGGCACCAACTGTGGCATCAGCTGCTGATATGCTGCTCATAGGAGATCTACACGTGTCTCGTCTTCTCCCTGAGGAGAACTTTTCCAGCCATGCTGCTCTAATGAACACTTCTCATAACAGAATGCATTCAGAACGAATGATAGAAGCGTTTTATGAAACATTTGTTTGGAAAAGGAATGGGCGAGATACTAAAGACTAAATCATTTGTTTTAGGAGAAGCGTGGAAAAAAGGTGATTTGCATAGTGATCGGTAAAAACAAAACAATCGTGAGACTTGCCACAACAAGCAAGTTTTTATTATTCGATATGAAAGGAGGATCCATAAAAACGTCCCAAATGGATTGAAGTTGAACGTTATAAATGAAATTTAAAGGTTACGAGTGGTTCAGTGGGCTAAAGTGCTGTCACTATGATCCCAGGATGGCGATCAAATACATCGGTCTACTTTTCTTTACTTTGTTTTACATAAATGTGACTTTATACACATATGGACATTTTTCTGCACCTATTGTACAATATTTTTTCCAACATTTTGCTTTAACAACCCCCCATGGTGTTAACAGGGGAATGGGAAACACTTCATGGGACAGGAATTTAGTGTAAATTAGTGTAAATTAGTGTAAATCTACCATTTCTCTAAATTAATCTCAAAATTAAAATGGTCACATTTAATGGCTCATACGTTTAAGGGAAATAAAAAGCAGATCATCCTTCACAACGCACTGACCAACCAGACGTAGTAAGCTTCAGTAACGCTGCTTCATCTTAACATCATCCAACCTCCATCTGTCATTCTCAGCCCTTTACCCACCGACCCCTACAGAGCGAGAGATCAGCGATGGCATGAACTTACACCCCTAACCAGACACGATCGATGTTACCTTGACCACCTTGACCACATCGTGTAGAAGATCCACTCAGAAAGAAAAGAACAGATTCTGACAGAAATAATATTTCATAATACAGATTGTTAATAAACATCGATCATTTGTTTAATGGTCGAATATATTTCAATATCTAATAATAAAACGATCTAATCTTGGTCTAATCTTTCAGCTTCGGTTTTAGATTCAATTCCAAACCCTTGTACCCAAAACCCCAGAAAAATGATCGTCTTGTTGGTTTGTGAGTGACAGGTTGATGGAATTGATGTCTGTTGCTGTCAGATATCCTGCAAGGTGAGATTTATTACCAATGACGACATCATGGCCCAATGTTGCACGTTTATTTCACTGTGTTGCCAGGAAACTTTTTTTTTTCATTGGAAATAGTCAAATGTAGTTAAAATAATTGATTAATAATTGGTATCTCAGATTAGTAAGTCAACACAAGAATACAGTAGTATAAGTTTTTTAATGCATGGCGAACAGTGCCAGAACTCTTAATGATATCACCGTGTTTCAAGATATTATTATACTCGTAAATAATATAAAAAAAATACAAGGTGCCTTTTATGGAAACTTCCTTCCCATGCTGAGAAGTAAATCTGTTAAATCTGTCAAATTGCATCATTAGTATTAAATTTGCTGGTAAATAATAAATAAATGGTCTGGGATTTGGCCGATTCAATAGTAAAAGAAAGAAAGAAAGAAAGAACTATAGTAATATAGAACATGATCATAAGCATAACATACTTAAGTTTTCCCAAGAGTTATCCAAAACTAATCAAAGGAGAGTTGCACATTCTATTTTAAAGCTTTAACAGCATGGGTGTAGTTACTATAATAGAGATCTACAAATATTCATCATCCGTGGAAAAAAAGAGGCGTTACAGACGGACACATTTGTGCAGGTTGTTGCTGTTCAGGTGCAAATCGGTTTCACCATTTATTATTGTGATTATTGTGAATTGCTTTTGTGTCCACCATTGTGTTCCTGTGGAATGAGGCCACAGCACTTACCTTTACAAATGCAATAAATGGTTTTCCTGTTGGGATTAGAACTGAAACACTTTTTAAAATGACTTATAGTAAGTTCATTCCAAAACTCAAAAATCAAACAGCTAATTTTGGTAGTAACTTAAGCATTTTGAAGTGAGTAAACCTTTTAACAAATATCATTATTTAATTAACATTGTCTGAAATATCTCCACCAAGATAGAAAACATGTAAATGTTCAGTAAAGTTGTAATTAAATTGCATTCTACTTCTTTTTATTACACATTTTCTGTGCTAACCAACAGAATAACTGTCATATTTGCAAGATGCTGGAACCTTAGCCAAAGACGCCGCTATGCTCTCCGGACAACCACCCTCATTAATTAAAGTGTACTCCCAAGCACTCGTACTACAACAACATCCCCAGATACTAGGACCCCCTTCCCCCAGTCTAAACACCCAGGGTAGCCTCCCACCACACACACACACACTTTCACACACAAACACGTTTTGCACAAATTTCTCATTACAAATGCAAGAAGCGTGTGGAGGGAACAGTGGAGGGTTAGATGTGATTGACCCAGATCTTCAAGCGTGAGTGAGCCATGAGAGAAAAGAGAAAGAAGGTCTGAGTGAGTGATGGCGGCGGTGAAAGATGGTGGAGGAAGGATAGTGTGGAGCTTCATAAAGAGAGTAATCTGAAACACAGCTGGGAGTCTCTGCGCAAAAGGCCATGCAGATTCCCCCAGGTTAGCATCTGAGGACCAAGAGAGGCCTTTTTAAAGGTTCCAACTGGGTAGAGTTTTATCTACAGGGCCCATTCTTTCCTCCGTTTACTCTTCATCCCTGTTCATCGCCTTTATCTAAACCCCCATTCGTTCCTGCCAGTCCTCCATCTCTGAATGCAGTTTCAGTTTTAGTAAGATTAAGATGACACAGTAATCTCATCCGCACACATTGTTCATTTATTAGTTTAAGTGGTTAGTTAATTTTCCTGTAATAATAATCAAATTAGAAGCTATAGAAAATTTCATAATAAATTGTACAGACCAGTCAGGCAGACATTCGATTGGCTGTATGATGGATAATGTTGTGGACAAATTCTTTAAGTAATCTGGTAGGAACATGATCAGGTTTTGAGCCATTAATGAATCTGAGACTCTAATTAGAGAAACTGGTCGTGTAATCGGAAGGTCGGAAGTCAACAGATCATGACTGTTGTGCACATAAGCCAGGTTTCATTTGTTTATATGTTTAAATTGTCATGTATTATTATGAATGATGTATTATATACCATGGCTCATGGGTCTGTTTTAATGGATTAAATTTAATTGGACTTAAGTATTATAATAAAGAGTAACTAACATTAGTTTTTTTTTAAATTAAATGCAGCCACAAACAGCAAAAAAAAAACGTATAACTGACTGTTGTCAAATTAGTGGCCATTACAAAAAACCTTAATTAATATAATAAAATGTCAATTATTATCATGATTATGCGAAAGAGGAAAGAGCAACACAATTAAAGAAAACAATATTTCTTAGGACGCCGAGACAAATCGACTCACAACCTCTCTAAACGAACACCCCCGCGCTTCTGACAGATTTCACCGTCTGTACAGCATAAGGGCCAATATGGTGACTAAACGCACCAGCGACAGGCAGAACTTTCCACCATTTCTTGTTGTTCTTTTCGAACTCGTTGGAAGTCGGGCGTCATAAATGTGACGGTGTCAGTAAAGTGGAGAAATGGCTTATTTGCAACATTCCTGCCAGGCTTCATTTAGCAGAGAAGCCGAGCTTCCTTCCATCTGTAAGCCATCAAACTAAATTAGCATAAGTAATGATTTAAATACAATTACAGACTCAGCATTGTGGATTAGAATCTGGGTAATCAGGGTTTTTTTAACCGATGGAGGTGTTTTATGAAGACACAATCCGCGACACAATCCGACGAGCATACATCCTGTTACTGATAACAATAGACTGGCTGGTGTGTGTGTGTGTCTGTGTGTGTGTGTGATAAGACAGGGGGGTCTTCACACTCTCATAGGAGTCACAATCAAATCATGTGCTTACTTGCTTCCTGACCTCGTTTTCCCCCCTCACACATACATGCACTTGTGTCAAACACACAAACACACTACAAATGAGCCGTCATGAAGCATTAATAGACGGGACAATAAAATTGTTACTTGCCACATTATTCTGTGACGTCAGCTTATCAAGACAAAAGAGCCTAGATAATGAATGTAGGATCACTAATTGGCAAGTAAGGGACCCGTTTTAAAGTCGTTTGGCGCTTTATTTAATTTAATTGCTTATAAATGCATTGCCAGGCTTTTAGAATATAATTATTATGACCATAAAACCTTTTTATAAACTCTTTGTAAGCGAAGCCCGATCATAAAGAGTCCCTGAAATATGTAGTTCAACACATGTTGCTATACAGACATATAACATATCCATCCGTTAATGGTCAGTAAGGGTCGTGATGGGACACTAAACACCTGAACAGGTCGCCAGTCTGTTGCAAGGTAATCTTCAGTATTTCTGACGTGACTGAATTCCGTGTCTTTGGACTGTGGCAGGAAACCGAAGTACCAGGAGGAAACTTTCACGCTGTGAGGATAACCACTAGGCCTCCAGAAAATTTTCCACCCAAGATTCTTGTCCCCGGTTCCCCATCAGAAGACTATTTTCAGTAAGAGCTTCTCATTACATCACTACGGTCCATAAATACAAGCACAATACAAAGTGCACACTGATGTTAATGTCTGATCTATGACTACATAAGCCAGTGGTACTTTAGAGGAACAGCTGCCAAACCGATGTTCTATGAGGCCACCGTGTCTGAGGAGAGGCATTAGGCTGGACGATTGATCCACAATGGTGGAGTTGATGATGCTTGCGATGGTAAATGATGATGAACTCCATGACTGGCTAGGCTGAACACCGTCTCCCAACAGGGCGATTAATACAGGAAACGGCAGCCTGGCTTGTTTACATGGACTTGCTGCTCCAGGACGGAGAACAAGCAAATTAATGCCAAGCTACTCACCAGAGAGGGGGTTGTACACCATTTCCATTCAGATAATGGCTGCTACAACATGACTAACACTATTTCTTAGAGTTATAGACTCTGCAGTGACGTATACGTTTGCTTCATCATGGACAGGGCTGGACTGGGACCAAAAATCGGCCCTGGCATTTTTGGTTTAGATCGGCCCTTCATAATTATATATTAATTATATAACATAAACTGACTTGTAATTTATGTATGTGGGGTCACAGGGAAGTGCGACATTTACAAAATTACTGGTTAAAGTCATTGTATTCAATCTTAGCATTATTATCACAATCACACATAAAATTCTTACCAAGATAATATCCAACACACTAAA
>JAOTRQ010055450.1:5000-14436 GCA_028565875.1 Hoplisoma paleatum | reverse complement strand
GCTCGAGGTGGGGGGGGGTGCGGGGGTGGGGGGTATGTAGGTGTGTATGAATGTGTTTCTCATCGTGTGTGTGTGCGTCAGGGTGAGGAGCCTGATGAGGACGACGCCTTTCAGGTCTTATCAACACTGAAGAGAATCACGGCCTTCCACAAGTACACACCCTTCTAATACATACACCCACAGTCATACAGAAACATTTATGTATATACACACATCCTCTACATCCTTTACATATGACTATGTGTGTGTGTGTGTGTGTGTGTGCGTGCGTGCAGTGCTCATGACCTCACTAAGTGGGATCTGTTTACCTGTAATTACAAACTGCTGAACACAGGACTGCAGAACGGGGACATGCCTGAACAGGTACACACCATTATACCGTACCCTACACACACTGGAGCTTACAGACAGACAGACACACGTTAAAACTCAGACACAGACAGCTTCTGAGTGGACCTGGTTGTTGATTTGTGTGCGTGTTGACAGATCGTGATTCACGCTCTCCAGTGCACACATTACGTTATCCTGTGGAACCTCGCTAAAGTTTCAGAAGGGAGCTCGTCAAAGGTACACACACACACACTGTAATATGGCTGATTATTGTTAGGTGCTGAATCGTGTTCCCCTCTCTCTCTCTCTCTCTCTCTTTCAGAATGATATGACGATGGTAAGGAAACAGTCCCGAGCGTTCTGTCTGATGTGTCAGAGATACCTGAGCAGTCTCAGCACAGCCGTGAAGGAGCAGGTAATTCTTCCCCAAGGACAAAAACATGTCCAGGTGCGGTCCCTGCTGGTGGAAATTGACTGTGTGTGTGTGTGTGTGTGCAGGCCTTCACCATCCTGTGTGATGCTTTGATGATCTTCAGTCATCAGATCGTATCTTCAGGTCGTGACGCCCTGGAGCCGCTGGTCTTCAGTCCCGACTCGTCTCTGCAGAGCGATCTGCTCAACTTCGTCCTGGACCATGTCTTCATCGACCAGGATGATGATGGTAGCACCGGTGCACGTACACACACACACACATATATATATATATAATCAGCCAGATATAAACGTGTGTTTGTGTGTACAGACGGACAACAGGACGACGAAGCCAGTAAGATCGAGGCTCTTCATAAGCGCAGGAACCTGCTGGCAGCGTACTGTAAACTCATCATCTACAACGTGGTAGAGATGAGCACCGGGGCCGACATCTTCAAACAGTACATGAGAGTGAGAAAACACACACACACACACATACCAAGTCTAGGTGCTCTCGTACTGGGTACACATTTATCCAGTTCTATTTACTAATCACTGTATAATGCAGGTTCTGCAGACGCTATCGTAATTAGCATCGAGGAATTTAGAACGATGGCACGAAGTGGCACAAGCGCCAATAACAGTAACTCCCCAAAATTTGCGTGGTTACGTTCCTAGACATAAATTCTGGACCCAGGATCATGCAAATACACACTCATGCCTGTCACAAGCAAGGAAATATTGAAGAATTAAAACCTGAGAATATATTCATATAAATGTAGAAATTAGTGAAGTCATTACTGTCTACAGACCTCATTAACTCTCTCTCATCTGTGTGTGTGTCCGTGTGTGTGTGTGTCCGTGTGTGTGCGCGCAGTACTATAATGATTACGGTGATATAATAAAGGAGACGATGAGTAAAACACGACAGATCGACAAGATCCAGTGTGCTAAAACTCTCATCCTCAGTCTGCAGCAGGTACCTCATCTCACTATTACATTGATCTTCTTTTCAGATTTCATTGAAATCTTTCAGCATTTTATAGGCAAGATTTTGGAATTATTTGAACTATAACCTGCATTTTTCTAACCTATCAAAGCAGTAAAAGACTTGTTGACCATCACAGACAATAAAATGTATATAAATGCTCCTATATTATGTTTTTATTCTCTTACGGTGAGGTGCTCCTGGGGGACATTTGGTGTAACTGCCCAGCGTCAAAGTGGTTCTAAATAATCTCTCTCTCTCTCTCTTTCTCTCTCTCTCTCTCTCTCTCTCTCTCTCTCTCCGTGTTGCAGCTGTTTAACGAGATGCTGAGTGAGATGGGTTATAACTTTGATCGTTCCTCTGCAATGTTCTGTGGGATTAAAGAACTGGCCCGCAGGTTCTCACTGACCTTTGGCCTGGACCAGCTAAAGACCAGAGAGGCCATCGCCATGCTGCACAAGTACGTACACACACACACACACACATACACACAATAGTGTAAATAAAATAGTGTAGCTTTCACAGTAGTTTTTAACATCAGCCTTTAACACCAGACCCTTGTCAAGCTTTTGTGTAAAACTTCATCTTGGTGTGTGTGTGTGTGTGTGTGTAGGGATGGAATAGAGTTTGCATTTAAGGAGCCGAGTCCCCAGGGCGAAGGTTACCCCCCTCTCAATCTGGCATTCCTGGACATCCTGAGTGAGTTCTCCTCCAAACTTCTGCGCCAGGACAGGAAGACAGTGTAAGATTCTCCACACACACTCACAGAAGCTTCAGAGTCGATTCACCGAGTCGATTCCTTCTGATTCATCACACATTCATTATAGATTCAGTATAAATGTACAATTCATACATTAAACTGCTCTATATCTCAACCCATGAGTGTTTCCGGATCTCTTTAGGCTGATGGGTGAGCAGTGTTGATTTACAATGTTTGATGGTGTGTGTGCATGTGTGTGTGTGTGTGTGTGTATCAGGCACCTGTACCTGGAGCGCTTCATGACGTTCCAGATGTCTCTTCAGCGGGAGGAGTGCTGGCTCCCTCTCATCTCCTACAGGAACTCTCTACAGGCCGGCATGGACGATGATACCATGTCCGTGGTGAGCGGCATGAGCAGCCGAGGCTCCGCCCGCAGCAGGAAGCCCAAAGCAAGCCCCGCCCCGGCCAAGAGGAAACTGCCTGAAGGTACGTTCACCTCACACAGCTGCCACGTGACCCCGATGAGACTCGATATACGCTCCTTATACACAGATCCCAAATTATTTACCCCACTCAGCGCTGGTGTGTGTGTGTGTGTCATCAGAGGAAAGCAGCTGCAGCAGCACCGACGCCACCGCCTGGATGTCTCGAGAACAGTCACACCCGCAACACACTCCCATGATGATGTCTCCGCACCCGGTCATGTCCCCACACCCGGTCATGTCCCCACACCCGGTCATGTCCCCGCATCCGGTCATGTCACCCCACCCGGTGATGATGGCCTCACCCCACATGACCTCCACCGTGCTGCGAGATGCCAAGAAGCTCCGCCCAGACGAGGGCTACGTAGGCGTGTACACCATGAGTAACCAATCGCAGCACGCCACGTTACAGCAGCCACACCCACAAATCGACTACAAGTAAATTACACGCACGCACACCTTCGTTACACACACACATACTCATGTTAATGCAATTGTAAATTTGTGTGTAGTACCCAGGTGGCATGGATGCTGGCACAGCGGCAGCAGCAGGAGAGAGCACACATCCAGAACGCCAAGATGAGGAGTCACCTACAGCACGCCATGTACGTGCACACACACACACACACACATTAAAACATTTGATATATTTTATTTATCTAAACGATATATTTTCTTGCAAGCTAAACCGAAAATACCAGATTCATGTTTTGTGTAAAAAAAAAACACCACCTGCACCAGCGCCCCCTTTTGTTTGAAGTAAATATTGATTTTATTCCAGTCGATTCGTATCGATTCATTGCTGAATTGTTGCATTTCTATGTAGCTCAGTACTGAGTGCTTTATATCACCTATAACATCTCTCTCTCTCTGTGTGTGTGTGTGTGTGTGTGTACCTCAGGAGGAGAACCGCAGGTCTGATGGAAGATGACGAGCAACCAATCGTTGAAGACGTGATGATGTCGTCTGAGCAGAGATTGGAGGATCTGAACGAGGGGATGGACTTCGACACCATGGACATTGACCTGGTACAGCCAATCGGAACACAGAACACAAAGAATTGTTTGCGCAGGCCATCATGTGCTGATTGGTGTAAAAGTCTGACTGTTCTTCTCTGTGTCCCCCTCCCAAACAGCCACCATCCAAAAACCGGCGAGAGAGGACCGAGCTGAAGGCCGATTATTTCGACCCGGCCTCAATCATGGACGACTCGGTAAGATCTGATCATCTTCCTCACATCATCCGGGTCCAGGTTTAATTAGAGCCGAGTCACATGGTCACAACGCCACATCACAAAACCACTCAGAATCCATTACAACAAAAAACTCGACTCAGTACCACCATGAATCTTCCTTTTAAAATAATACAAATAAACTGTTGTTTGTTTTCTTTATCATGAATCATATTGTTACATCCATGATTACACACTATCTCACACACACGGCTGTGACGTGCGTTATGACTGCTGTATTGAAATGGAAATATTTCAATATATGGAGTAGAAACATTTAAAGGCACAATATGCAAGAATAAGTAGATTTTTTTTATGAGGCGCCCCCTACAGGCCTCTTGGGAAATCTTAAATTTTTCAAAAATCTAGTCTTATCAAGTTCTGCCTTTTACTTTGTAGTAGGAATCGCTTGGTGTCCCTAGGTAGTGTCCTTATATGGAGTCAATAGAAAGTGTCCCTATGTCATGTTCATATTGTCCCTCATTAGTGTTCATAAGTAGTGTTCATAGAGTCCCCGTGTAGTTTCCAGGTAGTGTTTCTATATACTGTCCCTTGAATGTATCTTTATATAGTTTCCTTATGTAGTGTTTATAGTGTCCCTAGGTATTGTCTTTATATAGGTTTTTAAAGAAAATGATCATTAAAAAGTCTCCACAAAAGATGTCTCTAGGTTGTGTCTCTAAAACGTGTTCATAGAAAGTTTCCTTAGAAATTGTCTTTAGAAATTGTCCCTAGATTTTGTCATGAAGTAACTGTAGCTTTTAATGTGTTTGGGGCACAAGACATGGACTTGTATGGGTGTTTTTAATTTTTCTATGACCTCCAGACCACAAGGGGGAGCTGAGAGCACCTAATTTCTAAACCAGTATATGATAGAAACAATATAAAGAGACAAAGTGTCATAAATCTGGTCGGTCTGTCTGTTTCAGGTTCTGAACGTCTCCATGTTCTAGCCCGCCAGGTGTGGAGGGCCGAATCAGACTCACTTCCTCTCATGCTTCCTCTTCCCGTTCTCCGGCGAGACTGCACATCCTGTCTGAAGCCCTTCGTGTCAGTGCCAGCGTGTGGGCGGAGCTCTGGGAGCGGAGCCGTGTGATTGGTGGTTCTCAGTGGGCGAGGGGGGGGGTGTTTGTATAATTTATAGAGAAGCTTTTTGATGTTTGAATGATTTTATAATGACAATCAGATCCTTTATAAACCTTTCTAACTTACTTGTCTCACGTCATTACACTTCCGGCTCCTTCACTGCTGATTGGGTGAGAACTAAACCCCGCCCCCTGATCAGGACTCACTGATTTTCTTAAACTCTGAGACTTTCCTCAAACTTCTGAGCATCTTCACAGTACGACTATAGAAGCTGCAGTAGGTGGAGACGACGCTCGTGGGCGGGATGCAGGAGGACCTGGAGCGCAACTTCTTATAACACTCCACCGTGTGTGTGTGTGTGTGTGCGCGATCTCACACCTGTAGCGTTTATCATTGTGTAACTGAACGCCCATCAGGTCCTGGGTCAGATGCTGGTCGTGGGTCCTGTCCTAGGCTGAGGCTGGTTGCTCCATGACAATAGTAGGATGGAGCTGGTCAGAGCTCTGGAGGAGTCTCCTGGTACATCTCATGACTGAACTTCACCCTGAACATCTGGAATCTGGATCTTCTGACTGGAGAAACTCGATTTTTAACTCTGCACACCTGCGTCTTTAATCTTCGCGCTCATTTAACATTTGTTTCACTTCCTTTCGTTCGTTTCTGTTTGTTGTGGGGTGGGTGGGATGAAATCATGTCGGGGTGTGCTGTTCCCATGGTGACGGTAACTTAGCATTAGAGTGTAATCAAGGTGATGGTTGCCAGGGCGACGGGAGGGCGGGGAAAAACATATTTATGAGTTTGTTTTTAAATCGGTCACAGCTGAGTTTAGACTCCGCCCCCTTATCCATGTGTAGAACTGCTGAGTGTGTGTGCGCGTGTGCGCACATGTGTGTGTGTGTAATATTGGACTGTATATAAATCCAAGTGTTTTTTATTCTATTTACAGAGAGAAAATGTCCGCTGTTGTATTTCCTGTTTGTATTTATGTCTAGAGAAAAACCTTTTGGAACAAAATAAACCGGCTGTGATTTTAACGTCCTACGAGTCTCCAGTAGGTGGCGCAGTGTAAACTTTTTTTTTTATTTTGTTTGGCTGGATTTTGCTCATCAAGCAGTCACTGTGAGATTTGGTCTGTACATCTACGCACCAGACAAATTGTGTAAACCTGGTACTAGACGATAATGATCTGGTTCATCCATGTTGAGTTCACGTCCCGCTCGATCTCGTTCTCCTGCCTCTCAGTCAGGATGGTGAATTATTTGGATGGGACAGTATCTCAAGGCGATGCTGATGTAGGTTGAAAGGAAGTGACATCACTCTTCTTAAGCACCACTGTTCCCCACACACACACACACAGTTAGACGAGGTGTCGTCAGCCCGCGATAAATCAGCCGAGATTAGAAGAACTGGGCCGCATGAAGACAAAGTCGTCTGCACGACTCCATGTTCTTCTCCCAAAAGCACAGAAACACTGGCGGATGCATCAGAGCCTCGAACCCGGGACACAGAGACCTTATAAATGTAGATGAGATCTGATCACCTGAAGGAAAAGAGCCGCCCAGGCCGAACATGCAGTGATTTACCATCAGTTCCACCCCAGGATTCATCAGTGTGTGTATGTGTGTGTGTTTGACATTTTAACACATGGATTCATGTTCTGACCTACAACGTTCCAGAAGAATCTCAAGTTCTTTATTTAACCTTCATTTTCTACACACTCGAACGTTTATAAACTAATTGTACACAATAAAAACGTTAAAAAGGTTAAAACTGACACCGTGAAGTAATTCACCTCAACTAACACTAGAGGGCATCAAGGTTCTGTCGTGTGTGTTTTCATCCGTGTGACGTGTGAGAAAAATTATTGACTAGAGAGATGACTTTAACTACAAGCGTGTGTACGGCGGAAATTTTATGACTGTATTGCTCCCCCTTGTGGCTAGCGTCGTTTCGACCTGTAGGCCTTAGATGTCGGAAAGGCGCGATGCACCCAAAATATCGTAACCCTATTTTGCAGCCGGTCAAACCCGATACCGTGACTGAGTGGTTAGCGCTGTGGTGTTTGTTTCAGTACCATGCAACAGACAGTCGACCTGTTCAGGTGTTTAGCATATTCGCTTAGTGTATGTGTTCCATGATCCTAAATAGGATTAAGCGCTGGTAACACTACATAATAGATGTTTGGATGGTCTATTTGTCTTGACAAGTTGATAATATCTCGATGTAAACATCTCGCCTACAAACCCCCCTACAAAAGAACTACATTTCCCAGAAGTTGTCATGACAACAATCTCAACGTTTGAAGCGTTTGGCGGGCTGCCTCATCACGTCATGCTAGCAATAGCGCCGGTTCTGTGATACAATTATTATATATTTCGATTTATTTTCGCAATAAAGGATTAAATGTCAATACGCGCGATACAGGAAAGAAACCATGGAGAGATTAACCGCTCCGTCAGACTTTATCAGAACTAAGCAAACCGGTAAGCAGACCGGGCTTAAGCTAATTAGCTCCGTTAGCTTAGCATCACTAAGCTAAAACCGTTAGCACGCGAAGCTAACGGGCTAAATCCTGTCAGACTGGAGTGCACATTGTTTACAGATCAGCGCTTTATCTTACAAGCCTTATGCACCGCGAAGAACATAAAAAACCTAATAAATATATTATATAAAATGTTACATGTAAAAAAGTAAAAGGCTAAAATAATCACTGCACTGTTTTAAAAACAGTAACATTAAAATTTACATCATTACAGTACTCTGAAAATGAAAATAAACTACTAGCCATTATACAGGCCTACAACTAATTGCCCATTACATGTTAAGTAAACAGTTAATACTGGCACGACCAATTCAACAAGCATTATTTTATTATTTTTAATAAAATATCCTTTTACCCCAGTTTGTTTTTACCGGTGTGTTTTTATGTGTGTGTGTGTGTGTGTTTTTACTCTCTGTGTGTTAATAGATGTGAGCAGAACGTCTACTCCTGCTCTTCTCACCCCGTCTCACTTCACGGTGACCTGTAACACAACCACATCTACAACACCGACTCCTGTCCTGCCTCCTGCCCCGACTCCTGCCCTGCCTCCCGCCCCGGCTCCTTCTCTACTACCACTGGGGGCAGAACCCTGGACCCTTCTGACACAAAACCAGCAGGAAATGATAAAACTTCGGCAGGAGAACCGCAGACTGTTACAGCTACAGTCCAGAAACACTGATACACACCTCATACACACCTCAGGCCCCTCACACACGCTCTACACAACACACACCGTCCTGAACGAGGAGTGGGACGAGCTGAGGAGAGACGTTCAGAGACTGAGACAGGAGCTCAGAGAGAGAGACTCCACCATCACCAGGTACACACTCACGTTCTGATGCGACCGCGGCAAACACGCACAACTTTTGGTGCACCTGAAGAAAGTCATTTTGTGTGTGTGTGTGTGTGTTACAGGCAGTGTGCTGACCATGAAAAATTGTGTACTGAGCTTCAACAGACCAAACAGAAGGTAAACACACACACAGTGAAAATGAAATACAAAAAAAAGTCATACAAAGATTGTATAAGACCTGATGGCTTCTTGGTGAAGAAAGTCATCGTAGGTGTGTATGTGTAGGTGCTGGAGCTACAAAAGGAGTGTGAGCTTCAGTGTGAGCAGATGGAGAGAGAAAGACAGAAATCTGAAGCCTTCACACAGCAATTACAGAGAGACAGACAGCAGAAGGTCACACACACACACACACACACACACACACACACAACAGCATGGATCTGTGAGGATGATGACAGGGTCTGGTGTCTCACTGTCATCTGTGTGTGTGTGTGTGGTAGATGGAGGAGTTGTGTGAGCGTCACCGTGTGGAGCTCTCGACATTGACTCAAACCAACTCCGATCTGCAGGACACAGTGCACACGCTCACACAGGAAGTGACCTCGCTGGGATCCTGTGTGGAGAAGGTGACCGCGGAGAGAGAGACACTCCGGGTGCAGTTGAGGTGAACGCTAACGTGGATGATGCTAATCTCGGGTCCTGGTGTTTACTGTATGGATACATCATACCTCAGATACATTCACATGTATGGATCAGTGACCCACTGGTGGACTGAGCATCAGGGGCTGTTGGTTTTGTTTACTGTAGCAGTAAATATGACCCGTTCCCTCGCTCAGGACTGCAAATCACGGCTGTTTGGGTGCTCAGACAGGG
>JAOTRQ010055450.1:0-2500 GCA_028565875.1 Hoplisoma paleatum | reverse complement strand
AGGAACGCTGCAGTCACGGCTCTTTCCTCGTCTCCCAGCATGCACTGGGAAAATTCCGAGACTGCCACTGCTGCTGCAGTCTGTCCTCCGGTCTAGAGACCAGGACTAGAGCGCAGATAAAAAAAAACCTGAGATTAGATCTAGAGGACCCTGAACGCACCCAAGTGCAAATACCCGAAAGTAAATGAAGCTCTGTGTGTGTGTGTGTGTGTGTGTGTGTGTGTGTGTGTGTGTGTGTATATGTGTGCGTGTGTATGTGTGCGTGTGTGTGTGTGTGTGCATGTGTCTGTGTGTGTAGTGGACAAGAGTGCAGAAGAGTTGAAGGCGTGTAAGTTACGATGTCTGGAAGCTCAAACACACACTATGGAACAGGAAAGGACCATCGTGGAGCTCCGTGCTGAGGCCCATCACACTCAGACCGGTAGGAACAGACTATACTCATGATATCACGCCAATCTACCTACCTACAAAGAAGCGTGCACACACAAACGTGCACCCACCCACGTGTGTGTGTGTGTGTGTGTGTGTGTGTGTGTGTGTGTGTGTGATAGTTCTGCAGGAGAAGCTGTCTGAGGTCGAAGGTGTTTGTGCTAAACAGCTGAGAGAGATGGAGGCTCAGTTGAACACAACAAGGAGAGAACATACTAAAGCAGGTATTTGCTTTGTCTTTTTCTCTGTCTCTCTTACACACACTCACACACACACACACACACACACGCAGCATCTTTAGATGTAGGAAGACTTTTGCTGATTGTGTGTGTTTGTGTGTAGTTGTGGCATTAAGGCAGGTGGAGAGAGCCGCCGAGAGAGAGAGAGAGCAGGAGAGAGAGGCAGAGAGAGCACGCTCTGAACACACACTCATACAAACTACACAACTACACACACAGCTGAAAGAAAAAGACCGGGACTACAACATCTTATTGGTATCACACACACACACCCACACACACACTCCTCACTTTTAAGTATAAATCTTCATCAGCACTGATGTGAGCTTATATAGAGTGTGTATGTGTGTATGGGGCCATCCTAAATATAAACATCAGCGGGGGTGTACAGAGCAGACCTATATATAGCTATACACAAAATAGCACGGCCGCTTAGAGCCATCGCCACCAGGGGGCCCACAAATGCACCAAGATTTGATGGTAAATAATAGATTTGTAAAAATATGATTGTATAACACACACGTAAAAGCGATTTTTATATTATTAATATAAGAAATAAATGAACACAGGGGTTGTGTGTGTGTGTGTGTGTGTGTGTGTGTGTGTGTGTGTGTGTGTAGGCAGTGGTCCAGCAGCAGGGACTGATGAACGAGTATAAGAAGATGAGGAGAGCAGCGCTACGCACGTCTAAAGTTTTACCAGACCAACAACCCAAACCCCAACATCATCATGAGGGTGAGACACACACACACACACACACACACTTTTATTATTAACTGTTACGTCTCTTACTGTTTAAAACATTTCTCTGTGTGTATGTGTGTGTAGGGAGTGTGTTGAGTGTGTTAGGTGAACTGTGCTCTCTGAGTTCTGCGGTCATACACAGCTCGGAAGAAGAGGAGGAGGAAGATGCTCACAGGGATAAAGAAGTATCACCTTCATACAATAATAAATGACACACACACACACACACACACACACACACACACACACTACTTTTAGTATCTTTATTAAAGGAAGAGAAAAAGTAAATGAACCCCTCCTGTGTGCATCTTTGTGTGTGAGAGCATCACTGAAAACCGAATTAGATGATGAATTGTGAACAAATGATGTGAGGAGCTTAAGGACCCTGAGCTTAAAACCACTGGGTTGTGTGTGTGTGTGTGTGTGTGTGTGTGTGTGTGTGTGTGTGTGTGTGTACTGATGTGGTGTTATGGTTTGTTTTAATAATAAAAGAAGTAAAGCAGAAGTCGTTTCTTTTGGCTGAATGGAGACGAACTGGAGTCTCGTAGCTGCAGGACTGGATTCGCTTTAATAAACCAGCGTAGAACTACGGAGAACCAACGAGAGAACCGAAGATACAGAACCAGAAGACCTGGAGGTGCAGAACGTTCCTGCGAGTTCCGTCTTCTAAACTCCAGCATCTTCATTTCAACATCTGCACACTCAGCCCATCTCGTTACGGCTCATTAATTACTGATCACCATCTCATTACCAGCTCATCTCTGAGAATGTACCGTTCCAAATCTCTCTCTCTCTCTCTCTCTCTCTCTCTCTCTCTCTCACACACACACACTTCTGTACACTAAACACTGTACATAACACAGTAGAATAGAACTATATAGCCTCTTTTGTATGGTTGTGCTCAATAGTCCAACAATGTCTGCACGGCTTTTAATGCTCTGAATCCCAAAACCATGCTGGTGAGAGGCTGGTAGGTGTTCCTAATAAAATGCTCAGTGATTGTGGACATGCACGATTGTGTGTGTGTGTGTGTGTGTGTGTGTGTGTGTGTGTGTGTGTGTGTGTGTGTGTGTGTGTGTGTGTGTGTG
>JAOTRQ010055431.1:0-14440 GCA_028565875.1 Hoplisoma paleatum | reverse complement strand
CCCTGGAGCAGACAGGGTTAAGGGTCTTGCTCAAGGACCCAACAGTGTAGTGGAGTGTAGCAGAGCCTGGATTTGAATCCCCAACCTTTGGGTTCCCAGCACAACGCTCTACCCACTAGTCTACACTGTCCCTATATTTTGTACCTTGTCGTACGAGACATCATCGAACATCTCCTGTATCTGAGCCGGGTTCTCTACGGCGGTGGACACCGGGTGAGACGAGCTCAAACAGTCCACCTCCATCGCCTCGAAGCATTTCCCCAAGAAATAGTCCTCCTGTAGTGGACACACATTCACGGTCAACAGAGTCTGATGAATTATATAATTATCAATTATCTGGGTACACCAGAAAAAAGTTCATCAAATATCCTATGAAATCTGGTGCCAATTATTTTGTAGAATGTGCCACCATGTGTCCGTGAACCAAGGTCAGGGAGTACTGGGGTTATACAACATGACACTTATGTAAGATGCAATCATTTTTTAAAGCAAGAAACTTGGTAATTAACGTTCTAAATTTAAAAAACCACTTTCCAACACACTCACCACTTGCAGTTCAGGGTTGGTGATGTTCACTGACACAAACTCCATGAACTTAGCGAAGCCTTCGTTCAGCCAGAGATCGTTCCACCACTGCATCGTCACCAGATTCCCGAACCACTGACAGAAAGAAACGGCAGCTAGTGAGATGAAATCTGGGTCTTGAACACCTGAACTTCTACAAAAGTAAATCACACACAGACCTGATGGGCGAGCTCATGGGCGATGACCATGGTGATGCCCAGCCTGTCGGAGGCTGAGGACTTGTGGGGGTCAAAGAGTAGCGCCGACTCCCGGTACGTGGTCAGGCCCCAATTCTCCATTGCACCTGACTGGAAGTCGGGAATGGCTGCCAGATCTACACAAATGACACGGTTCTATCTACCGCCGACCCAGTACCATAAATATCACATAAAAAGTTTGTTGACCTTGTTTGGGTAGCGGGTACGGAATATCAAAGTAATCGTCGTAGAAGTCCAGCAGCTTCACCGCTGCGTCCAGAGCAAACTCGGCCTGACCGATCTTCTCCGGGACGCTGTACACCGTGATCTGATCCATAATAAATAAATAAACACATGATTCCATAACACATGAAATTGCTTTTGCAAGATTTAGGTTGCCAGGTGAATCGTTGCTCTATCTTTATATTGTAAAAAACACACCTGAACTCCATGCTCAGTGCTCCTGCTGATGGACTGGAAATCGGACACAATATAAGCCACCAGGTACGTACTCATCTTTACCGTCACGTCAAACTGGTCCTCCAACAAGCCGCCCGGTAGAGCGAGGGTCTGCAACTGAGAGGAACTCTCAAAGGTTTACATCTGAACGTTCAGATATATTAGACTTGAGATCTGGGCAGTACCTTGGGCATGTTGGAGATGGAGATGTGTCTGCTCTCTCTCTGGATACGGATGGAGAAATTCGCTTTGAACGCTGGCTCGTCGAAACAGGGGAAGGCCGCTCGTGCGCTGGTGGGTTCAAACTGTGTAGATGCCAAAACTCTGCCAAATAAACACTAATTAACAGCCAATAGGAAGATGATTACAACACAATGCTTTAGACGAACCTGCAATTACACAATTGATATTCGGTATATTTCAAAATTATTGACATCATTCCAATCCGACCCATTGATGACTATGTTCACCTACCACAACTATTTTATTTACGTTTTTGACCTGTTGGCATCCTTTAATTGACCAGAGTTTCTCACCGTTCCTCTCCATCGCTGGTGTGGTACTTGCTGACATAGAACCCATGAAAGCTCTCTGAAAGCTTGGCCGAGAAATCCAGCTCGATGACGTACACCTCGTTCCTCCTCAGCATCATGTGATCACTAATGAGAGCCACCTGCTGGTAGGCTGGATATTCAAGCACCCTCAGGACCTGGCTCCGGCCATCGGCCAGGTCTACCAGCGCCGCTCTGGAGATGTTGAGGTCTTTGCTGTGGAGTACAACAGTGTGAGTGTCCTGGAGGACGTCCACCCTGATCTTCACATTCCCGCTGAAGTCCAGGCTGCTCAGGTTGGGGTGGATCAGGAGGCTGTAGTGAAAGGGTGAGACCGATTCAGGAAGCCTCATCTTGTTCCATGGGAATGGTTGGCCATTGGTGGCGGTTGGGAACGTGGCTTCTGGTTCTACTACGGTTTGTGTTACCGCAGCCCAGGACAAGGGCAGGAAACAAAGACACAGTAGAGACAGAGGAGGCATCTGTAAAAAAAATTGGAAGAAAACAAGAACAAAATAAAATAAGATTTACTGTGTTTCTTTGATTTTTATTGATTCTGTAAATATAAACCGGTGAACCACGTCTGTGGTCGTATAAAGATGAAGCAGATCTTTGTTAGTGTCCATAAAAATAACAGAAATGAAGAATACAGATGTTACGCCAATGGTGATGGTGGCAAATTAAAAAATATTATAAGAATACTTTTTGTGATTGAAGGAAAATCAGTGTAACACTGCTCCCACCTAGTGGTGACTGGAGACTGTAACACAGAGTTGAAACGTAGCGTCATTACTGTAATTGTGTTTTTGTTGTAGATTCTTCATAATTCTCTCCACATGTAACAGGACGGAGTTCACACTTACACACACTACTGAACACACACTACTGAACACACACTACTGAACACACACTATGGGGCAGTAGTGACAGTTTGGAGTTTGATGCTCTCGTAATCGAACCTTCCGACCTTCCTCCACAAGTCCAGTTCAGGGGGATCAAGTCAAAGGTTACAAGTTTAAATGATTCGTTCTTAACGTTTAAACTTCTGAAGGTCCTGAATGATCACAGCTTTAAAGGGCCTCGCTCAAGGGCCCAATAGCAGCAACCTGGCAGAGGTGGATTTAGAACCTGCAACCTTTCATTTATTATTCCAGTACTCTGACCACTACACTGTTATATCTATATTATATAATATCTATATTATACAATATAATATCTGTATTATACAATATAATATCTATATTATACAAA
The DNA here is from genome assembly GCA_028565875.1 of Hoplisoma paleatum. Lineage (NCBI taxonomy): Eukaryota > Metazoa > Chordata > Actinopteri > Siluriformes > Callichthyidae > Hoplisoma > Hoplisoma paleatum. The sequence continues at coordinate 11,418 of JAOTRQ010055431.1, read as the reverse complement.
TAAACAAACTAAACATCTAAAAACTAACGATACACTGAAAAGTGAACCCAGCAGCTTCATTTACTTTCACATTTCAACAATCGTCGTGATTTAACTATAAACAACAACAACAACAACAACAACAACAACAACAACAACAACAACAAACAGTAGTTTGTTCAGTATATCAGTTAAAGAATAACATATTACAGAAATGTTTAATATAAATATTATTTTACTCACTTGGATGATCTGCAGCGACCAAAGTGAAAGTAAAACCACATCCACGCTAATCCCGGTGCATCATGGGAAAACCACGTCTAAAAAACTACTATAAGCAAGTTTTAATAGGACAATAAAAAGCTAAACAGCGTGTCATTAAAATAGTTTTTATATTGTTAATAAAACAATAAATATTACGAGACTTTTGTATTCGAGCTTTCAAAATAAAAGTCCCGCCCTAAAAAATAAAAAATTCTAAAAATTACGCTTTTTGCTATAAATTAACTTTTGTTCACAAAGATAAACAAGCAAACAAATGTTCGATGTTCATGGTGCCATTTATTGACAAATACAATCATTTTTGACCAAATAAGAAGAATCAGTGCGAAAAAATTTGAAGTGCACAAAGTACACAGCAAAATATAAAATACATAAAATTTTAGACATTCTTATTTTAAAATAAGTATATAATTTAATAAGGCTAAAACAAAAAGGTGATTTATTTACAAAATGGGATTGATTAAAAAAAAAAAAAAGCTGGAAGCCACATCGTGTGTGTGTGTATGTGTGAGCCGTAAACATGTCAACAACTTTAAACTCGTCAAACAAACAATTATGTATTCAATAAAAACTACTAATGAAAACACAAATATGACACGAAATATTTTAAGACTGAGCTAAATATAAACAAAAACTAATAATTATCACAGTATTATTACTAAATATAAGCAATAAATACCCCAAAAAGCCATAATTGGAATGTAATTCTTAATAGTGTCATCTCAGGAATGTTGATTTATCTCGTGATCATGATTTACATAAATCTGAATTAAAATCTCTTGTAAAGTTGAACAAGTTGAAACCACGAGTCTCGTCTCTGTTTGCAAACAAAGTCCAACTGAAAATTCTTGTGACTTGATTAATGAGTAAACTTTACGGTCCGTCGTGAAAATGATCACTTCAGCTTTTCCTTCATGACACATCACAGGTTCGAGGAAGCACTTGGCCTTGACCGCCTGGGCCGTAACCTAACCTACGTCACGATCCCACCACATTTGCTTCCCCACCGGTCTCAGATCTCAGAGGGCCTACAGCCGTGTGAAGAACCTACCGAAGAAGATGCTGAAGAAACTGCTGCTGTTCGCCGCCGCCGGTCTGGGGGTCTTCACAATCGGGCTCCTGATCGGGCATTTCGGGATCGACAAGGGCAGCTCGGAGCCTCTGCCCAGCTGGGTACGGGAGGGGAACAGAGATGTGGACGAGACCTTCATCCAGGCTTTCATCGCAGAGGTGGACAACAAGAACATTGAAGAGAACCTCAGGTGAGTTACATATACGTGTCTTAGAGGGTCTTGACATTTTAGGGAAGGTTTAAATAACCAGATGTTCTTCATGACCTCTTCAAGAGAAAAATGTGGTGCACATTGCTTGAAGGGTTGAATAATCTTCCTAGGGTGCTGACCAAAGTGCCCCACATGGCCACCACGGCCGGAGACGTAGCAACGGTGGCCTACATGCTGAAGAGATGGCAGGATAAAAACAGTGGACTGGACGCCGCATGGAGGGAGGATTACCGCGTCTATCTGTCCTTCCCCGACAAAAACAAGCCTAACAAAGTCAGCGTGGGTGAGGAAACATCTGGAGCGTTGATGTAGATTCAACCATCAACAAAAGATCTCACGTCCTGCTTCTTACATCCAACATTACAGTGAACGCTTCGGATGATGTGGTGTACACGGCACGGGAAAAAGAGAAGCCGTACCATCCAGAGCAGGAGGATCCAGAAGTGGTTCAGCCATTCGCAGCATTTGGACCTGCCGGACACGCTAAGGTTCGACTCTTTTTTTTGACATATCCACGGGCAGAGGTTAGATACTATAGTTGACCTGAGAGCGAGCTCTGATTCCAGTCTGCAAATGTTTATGTTAGAATCTAGAACTCTGCTAAACAGCCACTGATGGGTCCTTCAGCCAGACCCTTAACCTTGTCTGCTCAAGGGGGCGCTGTAAGATATCTGACCCTGAACTTCCACACATGTATGTGTAATGACAAAGGCATGATTAAAATATTAATTCTGTTCTATTTGTGGTTTAAAATGTCAATACAGATCACACATGATGTGATTTTAAGGCAGTCATATATTTCTCCAGGTCACACCAACTTATCTGATCACATTCTGTAAATACATTATGACTCTTTATATTTGAGAATCTGTAGGACGTACGTCTCTCTCTGTCGTCTCCAGGGGAAGCTTGTGTACGCCAATCAGGGTAAAGCAAGCGACTACGAGCTGCTGTTCAAGACCTTGGGCCCGCTGAATGACACGATCGCCATCGTCAGATATGGAGGAGCAGGACGAGTGGATAAAGTAAGAAATAAAGTCAATTGGGAGATTTCAGAGTCCAGTGTCAGGCTATGTACGGCGCCCCCTTAAGTCTCCCGCTCAAGAAACAAACACTGGCTGTCGAGCAAAGCCGGTACTTGAATCTCTAATGTTCAGAGTTATAGCCGAAAGCTTTACCCACTTGGTGCCGCATCTCAACCCAAAAACTTTAAAATCTGTCCAGCACTCGACTTCATATAAATGGTCATTTATCTGTGAGATTTTTATAATAAAATTTAACATCTGCAGCATTCTGGCTCGTAACGAAACGTTATGAGTAATTGTTAATAAAAAACATTCAGGACGCGATCGATGGTGGACCTGACAAAGTATCTGCGGTGGTCATGATTAGCAATCATTCGCCAACACCAGACAGTGTAACGATGTCCTTTTATTTACCACCATAAAGTGAAATGATTTCACTCGTATCGTTTAATCTCGTCTTGTCTTATCACACAATCTCACGTATCTCAGGCTGTTAAACTCAAGGTGGCATGACGGCAATCGTAGATAAACTAACCAGCATGTAGTAATTCCTGCTTTAATCTAGAAGGTTGGCGAGGCTGCTTCCTACTCTCGAATGAAACTCGAATGCAGGTGGTTTGATTCTGAGTCCCAATTCAAGTGAAGTCAAACGTGTTTGTTCATTTGTTCCTGATTGAAATGTTTTAACCTGTTCAGGGCATCAACGCCGCCGCTTATGGTGTGATCGGGGTGCTCGTCTATACAGACCCTTACGACATCAACGACGGCATGATGTCCGACCAGAACGAGACGTATCCTCACTCCTGGTACCTCCCGCCGTCCGGAGTGGAACGAGGTTCCTACAAATTGAACTTTGGAGACCAGCTAACGCCGTACCTGGCTGCCAAAAGTAAAAGCGCGCCGTAACGTTTGCCAACGCTTTACTGTCGGGTTCCTTTATAGCTCGGAGACTTTGTGTAGGCTTTTTGTTGTCGAGTTTTATGAAACGTTTCTCAGACTGAATAACGTCAGGAATTTAAATAAAACAAACGACACAAAGAAGTCAATCTGTAAATCAATTAAAATTATAATCATCCATAAAAAGTTACAGCCACCCTGGTTACTCAATCACCCAGTTCTCCAGCGCCAAGATCTCAAGGACCTCCAAGACTTGTACGATGTGTAAATGATGATCGGTCGTGACTCAACAATTTGTTCAAATTCAGTATTGGTCAGCTCAGAAAGAATTACAGACTGGAAATAAATGATAACTTTTTTTACGTAACTTATCTTACAAGAGATTACAAGAAGATTCTTGGAATCTAGAGAACAACAAAACACACACACGGGTCAGTGTGTGTGTGTGTGTGTGTGTGTGTAGCCTTAAACAGGATCGAAAAGTCTAAAAGATCCGTTACGCACCTGAAAATCTGTAGATCCACACTAAACCAGAAATGTCATCGAGTTCTCTGGGCCTGAGCTCATCTTAGATGGACCTGGTTATTAGAGGAACTGGTTATTTTCCAGAATCATCTCATAAACGATCTGCTCCTGCTTAGTACAAAGTTATGAAGGAACCTCACAGGAAAACTCTGCATAATCTTTTTTATTCAATAATAATTGGTTATTTATTGATAACAAGCTTTTGGTTTCAGATGGAACGTACAGAATCGAAGACAAAGACATTTCTGGTTTGTCACCCATTCCGATCCAGCCAATAGGCTTTGAGGATGCCCAAGCTTTGATTTGGTAAGCTACCATGGCGACTCTAAACCGCCCCTTAGTGTGAATGACTAAATAAGTAAATATATTTTCCCAGTGGGATGCATCTCACAGCCACTGTGACCGTCACTCTATATGTGATGTTTCGACAGTAACCTTGGTGGATCTGATGCACCCACCAACTGGCAGGGTTCGTTTCCCTGCACCTACAACTTCGGGGGACCAGGATTCAGTAACTCATCTGACTTTAAGAACAGGTACATGTCCAAACAAACGGCGGTCACGACACAGTTGCTCTGAACACCGGATTTAAGTTTTTACTCCCGTCTTGTCCACCAGTGACGTGAAGCTGGACGTTTACAACCAGCGGCGACTTGAAGACTCGGCGAACGTGATGGGTGTGATCTGGGGCAGCGTGGAGCCCGGTAAGGTCGATCGTACAGCGTGAGCCCTCTTAAAAGTGTCCGCTTGGTATTAACGGTTTGTTTGTGTTGTGGTCAGACCGGTACGTGATCTACGGCAACCACAGAGACAGCTGGGTCCACGGTGCAGTCGATCCCAGCAGTGGGACGTCGGTCATGTTGGAGATCAGCAGGATTCTGGGACAAAAGGTGAAATCGGGTAAGAACAGAGGTTTGATAAACATGCCACCATATTTACTTCACACCAGACTGGTCAGAATGTGTCCTTCAACCCCCGTCGTACATCATGGATGGTACTTCTCGTGTCCAGACACGTTTGGCCGGTGCGGTTTAAATGTAAACATCCAGGGTTTTGTTTCTGTGTGGAAGGTAAATGGAGGCCGAGACGTACCATCATCTTCGGTAGCTGGGGCGCTGAGGAGTTCGGTCTGATCGGATCTACCGAATATGCCGAGGTGAGGCTGAGATATTCAATATTTATTAAACTATAAAACATGCAGAACAAATTCACACATTTGGTTCTTCACCAAAACCTTCAACAAGCTGCTAGTTGGTGTTTTTATATTTTTATATTTATTTATTCAGACGATTTACTGAGAATAATTTCTTCTCTACAAGGACGAGCTGGCGAGAAACAAACACAAACAGAACATGAGGGAAGCAGATTCATTAGAACCGAATACAATCTGGCAACCCCATCAATTAGCAAAGCCAATGAGTCTTTGAGACATTTATCTACTGTATCGGATTATTTCCTGAGTAATAAACACAGTCGCTGACGTGTCATTTCCTCTCTGTGATCTCTTCCAGGAGTACATAACCAAACTGAGCCAGAGATCGGTGGCCTACATTAACGTGGACATCTCAGTCTTCGGTAAGGCTTCTGTTACTTCCTGCACTAACTCCACGTGATTTACATGTAAACATGATATTTCGCTTCCAAAGAAGTGAGTGGAACCATCAGTAATGGTAACTACACCGACTTCCTGCTCTGGATCGAACCCACATCAACATTCTGCTCTCGACATTCGAGGTTCTACAAAAGCAAAAACTAGATCCTTTAATTCTTCTGCTTCCAAGTTACTTTAAACGTCTTTTATTATTGCACCATTAATCTCAGCCTTGCATCTGTATTGCACCTGTATATAATAATAATAATATATCATTATTATTATTTATCTGTTATGTGTGCAGCCAACGCCACGCTACAGGCCTCGTCCACCCCGATGGCTCAGAACCTGATCTTCACTGCCTCCAAAGATGTAAGTGGAAGAGACTCGAGAACCCCGAGAACCTAAAACATTCGATAACGATTCAGGAATCCATCTCCTCAACGTACGATTCAGTTCCGGGGTTTATTTAAACAGCAGAGGGCGCTGTGGCAATTCACAAACCACAATTTAAGGCTAAAACTTGATTTATCATTAAATTCCAATCATTTTGAAGAGAATTAAATTAAAAGAAAAAGTTTAGTTTCTGATTATAATTCCAGTCACTCCAGTGGTGGTTCAGAATTTAAACTTCTTCACTGCACATCAGAATTAATCCCCCGAATTTACCCCAATCTACACAGTGAACATTTGCACATGCTAGTAAACACACACTAGGGGGCAGCAGTGTTCAGCTCTACAGTCATAACTCTCTGGGAGCAATTGGGAGACTCGGAATGGAACCGGCAACCTTCCGATCACAAACCCAGTTCTCGAACCACCAGGCCAGTTTTTACCCTCATCCAAATGACACAAGAATGTAAACACGAATATATGTTTAGTAACCATGGTAACAGCGAACAGAAAGCAGATCATATGACCACCTCGTCTTTGCTTCTTTGTCTCTACTGTCAGGTGATGATCCCGGGTTCCAGCTCCGTCTCCGTCTACAAGAACTGGATGCAGTTTTCCAACAGGACCAGTCCGACTTACGGAACCATTCCAGAGTGAGTTCATGACCTTTAACCTTTAAAAAAAGACTTCATTGTTTCACTCCTTCTTCCTTTGGTTTGTTTATTTTGCAGTATGAGGTTCCTGACCGGAGCAGGAAGTGATTATGCTGCTTTCATGCATTACCTGGGCATCACCAGCATGGACCTCTCGTACACCTACGACAAGGTACAATACCGCACACACAGCTTCGCTAGAGGGGGTTTCTTTATAACCCTCGTACCTGAGCCTTGGTTGCTCTCCGGACCACCCCTGCCCTACCTCGCCCCACCCCCAGGAGCTTCTCGCCGTGTTTTTCCGGAGTAGGTTGCAGGTCGAGTAAATGCCGTTCTTTATTTTAGACTAAAACCCGGGCACGGATTTACCCGGCGTACCACACCGCCTACGACACGTTCGACTACGTGGCCCGATACATTGACCCAGGTCAGCGGCCGTCTCACACCCTCTCCATATGAGAAAGGTGTGCATATCACATGCCATCAGGAGTTCTCTTCCTCCCTAAAGGTTTCACCAGTCACCAGACGGTGGCGAGGACGGCGGGGAATGTCCTGATCCGACTGGCCGACAGCATGCTGCTCCCCTTCAACTGTAGCGACTACGCCGAGACCCTGGAGCTGTACCTGGCCACGGCCGAGAAGAGCTTCGAGGAGCTTCTGAAGAGCAAGGACATCCCCATGGGTACGTTTACAACAGTCCTCCGACGCTGTATGTAGTTCATGAGCTCTGAACGGATTGTCCTCTCAGATCCTCTGAAGGAGGCGGTGAGATGGTTCCGAACTGCGGCGGCGAGGCTGGACGTCATCATCCACGGATCAGACTTCGTCAACAACTCGTGAGTCCAAACTATCTTATTCACACTGGAATATTCCTCGGAAGCAACAAAACTGTGACCACGATGTTAATGATGATTCCAGACCTCTGAGAGCTCGTACCATAAACGACCAGCTGATGCTCCTGGATCGAGCCTTCCTGAACCCGCAGGCGTTCCCCGACAGATACGGATTCAGGTATTAAAATCATCCTGGTGAAGCCGAGCCCCTTTGACCCAGCACACATTCCGATCCTGAGATCCGGGGTTCTTTATAACACATGTAACTGTTAGTGCCCTTCGTTCTGTCTCCCACAGGCACGTGCTCTGGGCGTCCAGGTCGTCGTCCGTGGTGACGTTTCCGGGTCTGGCGGACGCCGTGGCAAGAGCCACCGTGAGCGATACGAAAGAGGACTGGGCTCAGGCGCACTGGCACCTGTCCATCATCACACAGGCCGTGTCCGGGGCGGCCGACAGCCTGTTCGAGGTGCACTCCAAAATCTGAGCCTCACGAAATGGAAACCCCTCACCGAGCTCCACGTGTGCAGTCGACTCTACTGAACCTAATAAAGCTCCAGTCGAGGAGAGTAGAGACCTGCCAGATCTTCAGAAATCCCTCCACATACGCAGAGCAGGAACAGGAATTACATTTACACACATTTTATGATCCATTTTTACTTTGAACTTAAGTGTCGTACTAAGAATTGTAATTATAAAATATGTAATTTGACAAAAGAAAAGAAATAAAACACTTAAACTTTTATTGCATCTGGGAAATGCTGCAGTAATTCATTTCATGCCCCCCCCCCCCGACATTATTAGACTTGAGTAAAACGCGAGAGGCTTTCAGGCAGGATTTATTGAAAACACACCAACGTGAAACCGTACAAATCTGGATTCTAAGATGTGACGTGACCCCGTCGGGGATGGGGGTGGATTCGGGGGGTATTAGTTAAAACAACAGAAGACATTCAGGACACGACGAGAAGCCACCAGATCATCAGGCTGGGTGGGGGTGGGGTGGGGGGGTATAAAACACAGTAATTGTCTAACACAGGAGGGTTAAGGCACATGGATTCATTACAGACACGTTTGCTACCGAAACATCGACGGCGAGGGTTGAGGTGGCGACTACAGACCGCTGATACAACGTTACATCCATGAAGGGAAAAGAATCAACATTTTACTTTTGTGGGTTTGTGTTTGACCAACATGAGGCGCCGTTGTTTTATTCCGTCACGTAAAATTTAGTAGAAAACGACGAATATTATTTTGCTTATAAACACAAACCGAGAAACCGTAAAACAAACAAACAAACAAACAAACAAACATGTGACTGTTTATCTTATAAACACACTCGGGTCCCAACTGTTCGTGTACAATCCCGTCGTCCTTCGGCTGCCGGTCGCAGATCCATCCAGCCACCCAGTCATTTCTTCATCTGTCGTCACGGCGCCCGGCTGTCCAGCATCGTCGTTACAAAAAACGACACACGGAGCGATTCGAAACACACTTCCCTCCGATCACCACTAGGTGGGAGCATTTCACGTCATATATCCAGGCTCGTAAGTTTCCACAGTTTTAAGGTCCGGACTCCCCCGGTGGAGAGAGAAACCCAGAAACGAGGCCCCTGAGCCCAAGACCACGAGGGAGGGGGGAGGAGGAGGGGGTAACAATCAATGTACATTCGTCCCGCCGGCCACAGTAGAAAAGAGTCTCTTCAACCAATCACGATGCAGAAACACACGGACTAGAACAGCAAGGAACATGTAAGTCACGCGAGGCCTCGTGGGCGGGGGGGGACTTGGGGGGCTAAACAAACCCGCAGAATAAATCTCAACTGGTTTATTTAAATTTAGGACTCGCCAGATATTCAGAAAACCCCCAATAAATGTTTCTAGCTTTTTTTGACCGATGTCACCAGTAATAATGAATTTACTAAAGCAAATGACCAAATAAACAATCAAAAGTGATTTACGGATCATTTTAACCTGCCAGATATTGAGAAAACCCTCGCTGACTGGGGGACGACTGTTCCATGTAGTTCAGTTCAAGCACCATTGAGCTCGAAAATAAATAAATTTGATGATTTATTCGGTGATTTATGTGTAATTATGATCCAGAAAACTCTTAAAAATTCACCGGTTGCATCGTTTATAACGAGTCCAACAATCCCAAAGTTAAACCAGAAATCATCTTTTTCTAGAACAAACAACTTAATTAAATATTAAATCTTTTTATCTAAAATTATTTCCATGTATTATTATTATTAATTATTTATTGTCAGCGGCCATATCTTAAATGAAAAGTGCTTTAATTATTCAAACTAAAGAAAATCAGATGCAGAAACGATTCTGCAACGACCCACCGCGTCCCTTTTAAACAGACGTGCAGTTCAAAGCTTCTCCACCAGGGGGCGCAAATCAACAAGCAGTGAAAAATACTAACGAAAACAAAAACCACAGAAAACAAACAAACAAAAGATCTGGCAACCGGAACCAAGAGTCCATCAACATCATCACATCCCTCAATCCATCAGCACATCTTTCATAAAACAAACAACCTTCAGAAACAAACCCAAACACCTTCTTCATCTTTTCTCTATCATTAACTTTCCACCCCACATGAATCCCCTTCCTGTTCCCCTCTCTAGCCCCCCCTCGCCCCCCCCGGTCAGATCCGTGCCGCTTCGTTTCCCCGCGCAGGACAGAAAGAGTTCCAGTGTTCCGTGATCCGGTCCGGGTCCGGTCCAGGTCCAGTCCGGGTCCGGTGGATGAAGGTTTTGTGTGGTGGTGAATCCACACATCGGTGAATCGTGAAGAGAAAATGGCAGTGTGGAGACTCGTGAGATCTTCAGCGTGTGATACAGCGCCGCCGCTGGCTAAGCCTGGAAATGACAACCGCCACGGCGGCCAGGACACCACGTTAGATCAAATTTTAACATCGTCATGGATAAATAAAAAAATGGGGGAAACGAAACAAACAAACTAATTTAAAAAAAAGAATAAATAAATAAAAAAGTCAATGAACCAAATGGTTTAATAAATAAACAAATAAATAAAATGAATATATGAACAAAAAATGTTTGAGTTAATAAATATTGAATATAAACAATAAATGAATAAAAAGAAACGAATAACTAAGTTAATAAATAAATGCAGATCTAAATCAGGATATGACTAAGATGATGAGGAACTCGGACCCCCTCTAGATGAACCCTGGATGACCACAGAAACAAACGCTGACCAGCACGTGACTCCAGAAGCTGACGGGAGGAACCCAGAGAAACGCGCCGTCCAATCAGAGAGCAGAGATTCTATTCCAATTGTAAATAACGACTGCAGTGAGTTTGTAAGAGACACAAATGATTAATACAGGAATTCCTGTAGGGGGCATCACAGAGTTGATGAGGTTGTTTGGTCAAGAGGCCCGATGTGTTCTCGTTCTTTTATCTCGTCTGTATGCTGTGACCCTGTGTGTGACCCCCGGGCGTGACCCCGGGGTGATCTCTGCGTGAACGCTCGTTCTCTGGGTTCGTATGGAAACAGGAATGGAAGGTGAAGTGGGCGGGGCCGGCCCTCAGCGTGGGGGGGGGAGGTTTACAGGTGCAGGGTGGTTGTATTACCCCGTGTCAAAAAGATTTCATTAATTTTGTGAGCGCTCCACAAGGAGAGACCCCCCACCCTGCTCTCGAGCTTTGGTTTGGAGTTTCCGGGGGTCCGGGTGGGGACACGCCGGGGGTTCGGGTGAGGACGCGCCGGGGGCCCGGGTGAAGACACGCCGGGGGTTCGGGTGAGGACGCGCCGGGGGCCGGCCCTTACAGCGAGGGACCCTGAGACCAGACACCGAGAAGCGAGAGGAACCTACCATGCATGGATTTTTACACCCAGGAGTCAACAGGCTGAGGCTGGACATCACAAGCGTCCACCAGACTCACGGTCGGCCTGTTGCTCCGGATGTGGGGTTTCCTATTAATAT
>JAOTRQ010055421.1:0-14441 GCA_028565875.1 Hoplisoma paleatum | reverse complement strand
GTGTGTGTGTGTGTGTGTGTGTGTGTGTGTGTGTGTGTGTGTGTGTGTGTGTGTGTGTGTGTGTGTGTGTGATGGAGCTCTTATCTAACCACACAGCCTTCAGCTTATGTTGTCTCTGCTGGAGCGGTTACACACACTATCATAATCTTATCATTCACACTCACACACACACACACACACACACACACACACACACACTCATTCACTCACTGAATGGCAAAAATCTGCTGACAGCAAATACATTACCATCGTTTTATAATAAATTTGAATTATTTAAGTTGGGCTGGAGGCACCGTGGTACAACAAATGACCTCATCACTGCCAGATTGCTGCTCTTGGGCCCTTGAGCAAGGCCCCTAACCCTCATTGCTTAACCCTAATTAGCTTTGGATCAAGTCTAAATTCTGAAAATGTACATGTAAACAAACGCACATAAACACACACACACACATACACACAATTTCAGTATCTGTAATAAACCTGACTGCACGTCTTGGGACTGTGGGAGGAAACTGGCCTACCCGAGATCGTTTTACACACCCCAAAGCAAACACCTAGATACGCCTTCAAAGAACTGAACTTGTGATCGGAAAGGTTGCAGGTTCGATTAGAATCCGAGAGTGGGCAGGTCACGACTGAAGTGCCCCTGAGCGAGGCATCAAAACTCCTCGAACTGCTCCCAGGGCGCCGTAGCTGTAGGGATGTATGCTCACTGCTGCCCCCTAGAGTGTTTTTCACCTGCACGGGTTGTAGTCACGTTAAATGCTGAGATGTAATTCCTCTTAAAATGTGGGATTTGAACCCGTGTTGGTGTGCGACAGCATCAGTACTTGGAGAAAGCTCTTCTAACGTTCACATCCTGACGGCGCCTCCATAAATATTTGATCAGCGGAAAAACGTCGAGTCTGAGGTCTTATCGACTGGTGCCATTATCACATGGTTACATTATTGATCGGTTCCCACGGGGACGACGATGCTCCAAAACTGCTGCGGTTCCGACTAACCGGGTGAATTTTCCACGTCACGCACGACCGAACTGAGAAAGAAAATCCGGTTTTAAATCCATTTCGGGTTTTGACGAGAGAAACGACGCAGCTGCCGGTCGCTCGTTAGATCTGTAAAATGCACTCAGACTTCATGTCCTTCACCCGAAACCAATCAAGGTCGACCGGTGCTGAAATTTCAACCGTTAAAAGCTCCCCGTGAGAGGAAAGAGTCCCAACATAAGACAGGGGGAAGGGGGAAGCCCAAGCAACCTGATACACACACACACACACACACAGTAAACCTCTACACATCTAATACTATAACACGTTTAGATAATCAGTTCAGCTTTTAATCTAGACGTTGGCGGACCGGATACACATCCACAACGGCTCAGGATTCATAACAAACAATCATAAGACTGTCTGGTAATAAAATATCACAACAAATACACGAATACACACTACGATGACATCATTACAACATCAATTACACGGTTTCCAACACGACGTGAAGTGGTTTCCATGACCCGTACAAACCTGGTGATCACCTGGTATCACAAACCCTCTTCATACCTGTAACCCTGGTGGTAAGAGGAAAGAGGGCTTGTGATCAGTAGGTTGCCGGTTCGATCCGGAGAGTCGACAGGTCATTGAGACCCCCAGCAGCATCGAACAATTCAACTTTATATGTTACACTTTAAATACACACTATATCTAAATCTCTTCATCACAATCCATCCATCCAGTCCACCTGTTCCCGCAATACACCGACAGAGCAAGCGAGTGTGTGTGTGTGTGTGTGTGTGTGTGCGTGTGTGTGTGTGTGTGTGTGTGTGTGTGTGTGTGTGTGTAGCAGATGGTATTTGAGGCCCTGGAGATTTAATAAGCTGGCGGTTCCACTTTTTGACTGCCACATATATTCACTCACACATACACACACGCATACACACTTACACACACAGGAGAAGCCGAGTGCTAGTCTGAGCTACTCTCTGCCCAGCATGTGTGGGTCCAACCCGCCAGACGTCACCTAGATTCAAACCCAGCTAACGGGCTGTGGTATCACAGCAAGAAGTCCCGGGTTTGGGTTCGATTTCTTGGGTCAGGCAAGCTGGAGCTTTGTATATGTTCTCCCGGGGTTCTGATCTACGTGGCTTTCCTCCCGGTACTCTGGTTTCCTCCCATAGTTTAAAGACATGCAGTCAAGTTCATAGGATATAAGTAATTAATACTTATATAATAGATGAAATGAATCATCTGAATAAGAAATGATTTGTGTAATTAATTGTGGAAGTAAACGGAGTGTAAACGGTACCACGGTGTGTTTGGTTCATTATATAATCATACAAGAGATTTTAATAACAGAAGTGTCATTAATCAATCATTCATATAAGAAGTGTAATGGACTGTAGATGTGAAGATCAATACTGACCAGACGCTCCAAACGTCCAGCACGAAACACAATAATTAAGCCTCCACAATCTTCAAAAGGCCAGTAAAAGGTTTGGAACACAGATGCTGAGAGTTTAATGTGCTGAGATCCAATAACACTGATGATCTGAACCATCGTCACCAGATGGAGTCCGTGGTAACCAGTAACCAAAGCAAATGTAATTAGTTCCTGTACTTAAGTCGTATTTTTGTCTTTCTGTACTTTTACTTTTCACTTCACTACATTTCAGAGACAAATATTTGACTTTTGAATATATAAAAACATTTAAAAATGCAAGGACCTCGTATTCACACGGATCATCTTACAGCTGGAACTTGTTCCAGGTTCGAGATCGTCATGATCCGATCGGCAGTGATGTCATAAAAACCTCCAAACGTAACACAGCAACCCCGGGTCCTGTTTAAGAGAAATATTACTGAACCGAGGGAAGTAGCAGCTCAGTGGCTGAGATGTTAGACCTCGTAAGACGTTCAGATAAACAGGTTTCACTGTGAATATAAATAAGAATATAAATCAGGAACGGAGATAAACATCTGCGCCGGAGACAATAAACAAGACTCTCGGAGAAACAATAAAAAGAAATGAGCAGCGAGGTTCCGTACTGCGTTATGAACTACTGAGAATACATTTACACATCTATACACGTGTACGTACACTATTCAAGATAAGAATAAACCCACAACAATAGGAAATATTTGTTTATGTCTTGTTGACTTCTGTACAATTGTTAAATAATAATAATAATAATAATAAATGCTGCCAATATGGTTGAGTGTGATATTGCACAGATTTGCATTTTGTAATGATTGGCGTGATCAAGATATATGAGATTTACACACACACACACACACACACACACACTCCTTACACGGCATTAATATTAAATATAATATACTATATATGAACACCAAAGCCCGCACTAACTCACTAACTCACTCATTAATTCTTTTACCGTCTGAGCCCCTTCAGAACTGAAATGTGGCTCAGTCACTCCCTATCACGTCCTTGGAAAAAGGTACAGCTCCTCACTTCCCTGCATTCGATGGTTCGTTCGATACGCCCCACCAGGGTCACAATGTTTCAGTGCTCACAGACTCAGTCGGGACAGGATCTGAACGCAGGATGTTACATAATCATGTAATAATACATCGTACGTTACAACTCTATATAAATATAAACAGCAAACGCATCCACTGCAGCTAAACACAGTGTAATATAAATATTACAATATATTATAGAACGAACATGCAGACTAAAGAGGTGCGTAAACCTTCGTGTACGTCTGTAGCGGATCAGATAAGAGTCAAGGCCTAAATGGACACCAAAGGGATTCTGCAAAACGAATAAAGCGTGGACGTGCAGCCGAAACTGTTCAATACCAACTCTGCTGCATTTATTCAATTAACACCGTGTGAGTAATGTAACGTCGGCACCGTATCGATCCCGCACTCACTCCTGTCAAGCACCAGATAAATGGATTATACCGACCGCGTCCTGCTACGATCTGCACGCCTGCATTCACATTTATAAAGCATTCAACTCGGCCTCACGCTCACGGATCAGAACAGAAACCTGAACAGAAAAATCCAATCATCAGTTACACAAGTGAATCAGGAACGCCACTGCAATCACACAATCATCAAGAGTTGATGAATGCATATGGGATTAAACTCTCGAAGCACGCAATAGTCATAAGACATGTCAGATCATAACAAATGGCGACACTATAAACCTTATAAAAGCATTTAAAATAGAATGAGATTATAATTAAGCTGGGATATAAAGGAATATATTTTATTTACAGCCTGGAATGTTCTCTGTCTCAAATCGTTCCATCACATTCCAAATGTGCCCAAAAAGAATCCAGAATATAAATCTGTATGAGTGGAATTACCCCGTCATAATATAACAAAGTTCGGCCCATGGTTAAGGTCATATGAAGGGCAGCGACGGTTGTAGTTAAAGCACTGGGCTCGAGATCAGAAGGTCGCTGGTTCAAGCCCGACAAGCACCAAGTTGCCACTTTTGGATGTCTGAACAAAGCCCTTAACCGGCAATTATTCTGAATGGTGTCTATGTGTGTGTGTGTGTGTGTGTGTGTCTATCTGTGTGTGTGTGTGTGTGTACTGTATTTGATGTATACTATCTATGGTTTAAAAATATATGTTATACTGCTTGTGTACAACATAAGAGAACGACAAAGAGAGACAAACAGAAGATGAATAGATAGATAGACAAAATATACAGACAAGCAAAATAGACAGACAGACATACAAGCAGGCAGACAGAGATAGATAGACAGATATATAATAATATAATAGATATACAGATAAATTGACGGACAGATAAATAGGGCAGTAATTGTAAATAAGTAAATTGTGTTGAGAGATCATACAATTACTTACTAACACAACACACACACACACACACACGTTTGCTGGTTGCTGATCTGTATCTCCTTGTACCCGGACTCCACACCCTGATCTATAAATGAGTGAGTCCTGCTCTCACTGCAGCTGATGCCCTGCTGCCGGGGTCCATATGCCGAAGGACATTAAAGCTTCGTTACCCGTCATAAATCTGAGCCGCGACCCGCTGGACACATCAAATCATCCCAACGAGCGTCAATACCGTCATAAATATCCCATCAGGCCTCAGTCAGGTCACACTCATGTGACTGGCATGTTCACAATCAGCATAAACACGTCCGGTACGTGTAAATACACACACACACACACACACACACACACATGTAAACTATCTACAGCTACAGATATTACACATATGAATAAACTATGCGTGCAACAATAACACATCTGTAGAGAGAGTTGTTGTATTGTTCTGCTACTTTCTATTATCTTTTGATTTATGATATTATTATTGCTGCTGAAGGTAACAAACAACATTTCATTGTAAAACTACAGTGGCAATAAAGCAAGTCCTTATCTTATCTTATTTTATTATTGTCCTCTTAGTAGATGTTCATGCGGCTCGTCTGTGGAATTGTGTTTGGAAATACCGCTGTAGAAAATATAATCAATGTACATTTTAATAATAATAATTCTAATAATAATAATAAATATTATTATAACTGTTTCAGATAAAACATTATCATCATGAACACGGTGCAAAGTGTATCTGTGCTCATTCAGGGACGTCTGGAGTGGACGAGTGTTAAACACAGATTGGGGGTTTTTAGTTGTTGTTGGCATTTTGGACTCTTTGGCCGAGCTGGGATTTGATCTCGAAACCTACGGGTCACAGAGCACAGAGCGCGCGCACACACACACACACACACACACATGATGCTAGTGAGGTAAATCCTCTTACCTTCTTCTGCTCCTCTGGACCGTGAATCACCTGCTTCCTTCTCTGCCGCTGAGCAGAAGGCGTCTCCGCTCCGGACTCGGCCATCTTCCAATAAATACTTCAGACACACAAATCCAACCGTGATCCTTCTGCAGACGTCCAGAAGATCCGATCACTCATCCATCACAGAGACCTGATCCCACTCATCAGCCTTTCCATGACAATGTGAGCTCAGTCAGTCACAGTTTGGTGTCCACATGCAGCGCTGAGATCCGCCGGTTCCACCGTCCCGACTCCAAACGGATGCATTTTTACTGGAGCAAATTCATGCGTAAGAATGACTGCATGAACGCATGTTCATGTTCCTGTAACGACAACATGGATATGGATATGAATGGACTTTGATCTCTCTGTGTGTGTGTGTGTGTGTGTGTGTGTGTGTGTGTGTGTGTGTGTGTGTGTGTGTGCTTGCAGATTTAACATGTTGCTACAGATATTGATACGATTCAACAATAATAGTCAATTCATTTACACACAATAATATACAACAGCTATTCAAACTCTCAATGAGAAGTAACAATGTGTATAGATGTGCATGCATGTTTAATATGTGTGTATTTATATGTATACATGTATAATATGTGTGTATAGATGTGCATGCATGTTTAATATGTGTGTATTTATATGTATACATGTATAATATGTGTGTATAGATGTACATGCATGTTTAATATGTGTGTATTTATATGTATACATGTATAATATGTGTGTATAGATGTGCATGCATGTTTAATGTGTGTGTATTTATATGTATACATGTATAATATGTGTGTATAGATGTACATGCATGTTTAATGTGTGTGTATTTATATGTATACATGTATAATATGTGTGATGTTTAGATGTGTATTATATATGTGTATATATGTATACTATGTGTGGGTGTATAGACGTGTGTGTGTAGAGAGATGTATGTGTGTATATTGATTTAGATGGAATATGTGTGTAGATTTATTAAAGGCTTAATAACTTAATAACAGACTTTAAATGTGTTGTAATAACTTTAGATTTGGTTTGTACAGCATCATGCAAATGATCTTTTAGTGTGAATCCAACCACACAATCCTGGTATTGTGATTAATTGTGATTTGTTGTGATTTGTTGTGATTTGCTGTGATTTGTTGTGTAATTAGACGACTGCATTAATCACACAGATCATTTTTAAAATGAAGGATTCTATAATAAAAGATTTATTAAAGCGTTATCGCATAAACATCTAAATAGAACATGCAAGAATTAAAAGATGCTTGGAGCCTCCTGTACATTAAACAAAAACATATTTCTGTCAACATAAACATAAAACATGAAGGAAATGTAACTGGTATTAAAAAAAACAATCTCAGTCGCACACAAGCTCATCTCACATCATCATCATCATTTATGACATCTGTGTGCAATTATCAGGTTATAAAGCTGCATGATTTATGATCTGTCGTGTGTTATTAATAAACAAAATATAAAATACTAAAACAATAATCGTGCATTGATAGTGTAAACAGGAATAATAAAGAAGAACACGAGTCCTACAGGGCTGTATTTACACCCGTCAGTAAAGTTGCATGAATCAGGGCGACACCGGGAGGTGCAGCAATAAAGAATTAAAACCCCGAAATAATCAAGAAATAATAGAAATAAATCATCACACTGATCTTACCGGAACATCCGGGCTCTGTACGAACCCCGGGGGCTCATTTTTGTGGATGTCGGGGGCATCAGAACCGCGGTACAGGAGCATCAGTACCGCCTCAGCATCCCCTTCTCTATCTAAAGCTCTCTCTCTCTCTCTCTCTCTGGCGGGGGGGTGATCGCCACACGCCCCATGACGTCACTGCGACAAGGTGTTCGTGTTGCCATCTAGTGGAGACAAAAAGCACCGACAGAACCGCAATGTTTTATAAACCCAGTAATAGACTAGTAATATATCCTCCTACAGTCCAAAGACATGCAAAAACACCTGTTCAGGTGTCTCGTGTAATTCACCCAGTACGTGTCCCACTGTGACACTAAATAATGGATAGCTGGATGTAATATAAACGGGGAGATAATATAAATATATAAGGGTCATTGTGTCCTCGTGCACATGGAGAAGTGGGTTCAGGTCACGACTGAAGTCGTGCTCACGAGCGAGGCACCGAACCTCCAGCTGCTCCCCGGGAGTCGTGGCTAGGGCTGCACACACTTCTGCAGCCAGGTGCGTGTGCTCACGACTGCCCCCTAGTGTGTGTTTCACTGCAGGAATAACTTGCACAACGGTGCATGTAATATTTTATAAATCATTAGTTAGTGTTACCAGCACCTAATCCTATTTTGGGTTTATTACACACTGGGTAAATACACTAAACACCTGAACAGGTCGCCAATCTGTCGCAGGGTACACAAACAATTAAACTGACTACATGTCATTGGACTGTGTGAGGAAACCGAAGGACCAAGAGGAACCCCACACAGGTAACATGCAACCCCCTCACACTCGGGACTCGAACCCTGGTCACATCTTGCTATGAGGCAAGACAGTTATAACCACCAAGTCACCAGGCAACAAATGCTATTAAACATAGTGGTGATTAGGTATCTACTGAAGGAAGGGGAGATAATTCAGCATGTCTTAGACTGTGTGAGGAAACCGGAGCACCTGGACGAAACCCACGTGGACACGGTGAGAGTCGTGTTACCCAAACAAAAGACCCCGAAAACAACCATTGCAAAAGTTTTGACCCCCCCACCCTTGTGTTAGTGAAGTTTTTGGGTAACGCCGACGTGTCTAAGTTGTGATTGCCTCCTCCTCCTCCTCCTCCTCCTCCTCCTCCTCCACCTCCTCCTCCATGTCCTCCCCCGGTACAAGTTTCAGTGTGGCGGGATAAAGCGCGCTGAATGAGTCGCTCTCCATTTCTTCTTTTAACTGTATTAATGTAACGTTATTACTCCGTATGTTAAGTATTAAGTATGTTTAACTGTAGTTGTGGTTACTGATGTGATTCTTACTCAGTTTAGATCAACTAATCATGCTGGATTAACACTCGTTACTTTTTTACTTTCATCAGAGTAACATCAGATTATTCTGAACATTGTTTTTATGGATTTCATCTCAATCCGAATCTTTTTACACGCTGGATTTGTTTTATAAACGACTGGTAAGTAAAAACCGGTTTGATTGATTCTGTTCGTAACTTGGTTAAATTCGTATGTGAAGGTATGTAGAGAAATGTTTCTGGTTCCGATCTAAACAAGACAGATTAAAAACAAATACAAATTCTGTTAAATCAATTTAATCTCTGTAATATGAGTTAAATGTTTTTATTTGTGTTATTTTACCCCGGAAAGAAAGTATTTGTAGTATAGTAGTATGTCGTAATTAGATTTATTTGTTTATCTTTACATAATTTATTCTATATATAATTAATTGTCAGATTTTGGCTAAAAATAAATAAATCGTTGGTAAATCTTCTTATTTATCTTACCTTTAAGCAAACATATAGAATAAAAGTCCTATTAAACGAACGTAAGCATGTCAAATAGCTGGTTATATTGGAATATATATGTGTATATATAGAGAGAGATTTATGTCGGAATATATTTTGCATCTTGTTGTAGTTTAAGTCCTAATTTTAATTGATTGTATTTATTTTGTCATTTATTATACTTTCTCGGCGCGCGCGAATGTAGTTAGCAACATGCTAACGAGAAAAATACGACCGAACCAGTCCGGTCAGGTCTATTTTCATTTTACTTAACACAATAAACATTGTTAAAACTATTCAAATCTTATTTGTTAATGCATTTAAACGTATAAACGTCGTGAGGGTGTGTTGTTTGTGTGTTATTTATTATAGTAAGTGCTAAATATGAAACGTTTTCGAGTTCCGGTTGGTGTGAGAAAATTCCGCGCGAACATTTCAAAAAGGGCGCAACAACCCGCGTCGCTGCGAAATTCCGCCTCCCGGGAAGAGTTGATTGGTTGTTTGGGGTGTGACGTCGATTTCTTCTGTTCGCCGATTGGCTATTTGTTGATAGTGGGCGTGAACGTTGACACATTTCTGTACTATACGATAGACGGTATAGCAGTTACCGCCAAGCGTCTCAGTTACCCAGCAACAAGATTTAAACTTAAATACACAAACTTCAGCTAATTGTATCATGTCTGATTAATTACTCTGTTATTACACGTTAATTACACACCCAGCATGCTTTCAACCAGCTATTATAATACAGTCAAGAAAAGATAATGCAACAGTACAGCTTAGCAATCTGTTAGATTGTGTATACTAGCAGTAATGGTAATTATTAGATACTTAATTATTATTTTATTAAACATTATATCAGTTACAAAGTCTGTTTTGTCACGCTGTGCAGGTGGACGATGACTACCACCTTATTGGAAGCCAAAAACTTGAAGCAGAATCCCAAGCGATCAGCAGGATTTACTGAACCGGTCAGTACCACAGTTCCAATTCCTGATCGAAAGTAGTTTAGCATGTTTACATCTTTAGGCATTGTGTGTGTTTGTGTTTATAATTCGGTGTTACGTCAACATCAGACCCCCGGCACCCCCCGAGATGCACCTCCAGCAAGCAACCTCATGCTGAACTGTACACCAGTGCTTATAAACGGAATGTTTCTTGTCTTTAACAGAAAACCGACGTGTTCGTGGAACCACGGAAGCCGTTGATCTCTGGAAACACTCAGGAAGCTCAGAAGAACATGGGTCCCTTATCGACCCCTACAAAAGGTGCCGATGCTCCTCTGGTCGAACCGTGGACTCCAACGTCCAACTTGAAGATGCTAATCAGTGCTGCCAGTCCCGAGATACGAAACAGAGAAAAGGAGAAGATCATTGCTGAGGAAACTGAGATCTACTCACAGGTCATTGTTGTTGCTTTGTGATTTAAAGTTATAAACGTGTTCTGTTTTATTCTAGTATGTTGTAGGACTTCTTTTAGGTGGTAGAAATAGACGCCTGTTTTCTATAGTAAAATGAACCCTAGTAAGTTGTTACTTTTTATCTGTCCTGATGTTTTTCTGGGTTGTTTTTATTTTTGCAGGACACAGAACATGGCGAGGAAAGCGAGAAGCTGCAGATGAGCAGAAAAGATAAAAGTCTTGGTTTGCTGTGCCACAAATTTCTAGCTCGGTATCCAGATTATCCGATTCCGGCCATTAATAACGACATCTGTCTCGACGATGTTGCTACTGAACTGAGTGAGTATCCAGTTCTCATGATCAAGAATTATTCTTGCGGAGTGTTAGTCAGAACTAAAGTTCTCGTGTGTTCTTCTCTTAGGTGTCGAGCGACGCCGTATTTATGACATCATGAACGTCTTGGAGAGCCTAAACATGGTCAGCCGACTGGCGAAGAACCGATACACGTGGCACGGTCGTGCCCACCTGGAACGGACCCTGGCGTCACTGCTGAGAGAAGGAGAGAAGCTACAGTACGGTCAGCAGATCCAGCAGATCCGACAGAGGAACGTGGAGGAGGTGCTGGAGACGGGTGCAGACGAGAAGGAGAACGAGGAGCTGGAAGGAGACGTCACACTCAGGGAGTCGAACTTTGCTGCCGATGTTAAAGGAGGTGCGTGAATCCTGCACGAGCTTTTATTCACCGACCCACGTTTAAATCAACTCTCAGCCTCTATTTTAACGTCTCTAGACACGTTAATAAGGACTGTACTCGATCCTGTCTGTGTGAGGAAACCGGAGCACCCGGTGGAAACCCACGCGGATGCTTCGTATTAAAACACTACGAGCTCTTTGGTTGTCCGGATGTCTTATGAAGCAGAATAACACGTGACACTAAATTCTGTCCCACAGCGAGTCGTAAGGACAAATCTCTACGTGTGATGAGCCAGAAGTTCGTCATGTTGTTCCTGGTGTCCAGCCCGCGGGTCGTCAGTCTGGAAGTCGCGGCTAAAATCCTGATCGGAGAAGATCAAGTGGTGGATCAGGACAAAAGCAAGTTTAAGAGTGAGTGTGTGTGTGTGTTTTACACCTAGACTACTTACATGCACCGAGTATTGGGATCGGTATACACACGGTTGGTTGTGTGTGCACAGTTACAGAGTTCTTGTATTGT
The DNA here is from genome assembly GCA_028565875.1 of Hoplisoma paleatum. Taxonomy (NCBI): domain Eukaryota; kingdom Metazoa; phylum Chordata; class Actinopteri; order Siluriformes; family Callichthyidae; genus Hoplisoma; species Hoplisoma paleatum. Next base: position 2,563 of record JAOTRQ010055421.1, on the reverse strand, counting down.
ACTAGTGAATCAAATCAAATCCGGGACTTCTTACGGTGAGGCGACGGTGCTTAACCACCCAAAATTCAAAATGTTCTCTTAATTATTTGGTTCCTATTGAAATGATTTATTGAATGTGAGTGTTTCATGTAAAAACATTCACGAGCAGCTTGTATCATTTATAACGGTCGCTCCTCTTATTTGTTTATTTCTTAGCAAAGATTCGGCGTCTGTACGACATCGCAAACGTCTTGAGTAGTTTAGAGCTCATTAAGAAGGTCCATGTGACCGAGGAACGTGGGAGGAAACCTGCATTCGAGTGGATCGGACCCAAGACGCTTGCCTCTCCACAGGGTGAGTTCATTACACACACACACACACACACGTGTGTATAAACCGTACAGTACTGACCACACGCTTCTGTCTCAGGTGTCACCGTGGACCCGGTGGATCCTCCTCAACCCCTCAAATCTCGATCCTCTTTAGATAACTGCACTAAAAACCTCTTCTGCTCACCCGGCACGAAACGAGGCTTCACCCGACATCACTCGCTCGTCAAGCTCGCCAAAAGCATCCAGGACGATCGCAGGAAGATCAACTCGGCCCCATCCAGTCCCGTCAAACCCACCGGTGAGTCCCGGACGGGTGTGTCGATCGCCGGCTGCTCTATGGGACTCGAACCCGATGCTCATTTCTTCTTCTGCTGTATTTCAGGCGAAGCCGCGAACGGAAGTTTCTATTCCAGTAAAATGGAGCATCTCGCCGCCATCTGTAAAATGCAACTCGACCAGCAGGACGTGTAAGAACAGAACAGTTTGTTTATTAAACCCTCGTCTGTGGGGGTGTCAGGAGTGCGTTCTGGTTTCCTAACACAGGACCCAGGAACACACACTCGTTCTCACTGTAACATTTATGTATTGGTGATATTTAGGGATGTAACGATACACACGACCTACAATGTTCGATACAATTTATTCGGAATGAAACCTAATTTGATTATCGATGAATTAAACAGAAGTACCGATTTGAATCGTGCCTCAAGTGAGTCGATTCCTGAATCGATTCGTGGTGCATCGTTACCTAACCACACATTCTTTCCTCTTTTAGGGAGGTGCAGAAGCGCGACCCCGAGAAGCCGACAGACGCGTCCCGGCACGTCACGGTGTCGCCCCTCACCCCGACTATCCTGTCTCAACCCGCACAGTTGTGCTGCCCGCTCGTCCCCGTGCTCCTTCCTCACGCCCTGTACGTCGGCCACGCCCCCGTCAGGACACGCCCGCTCTCCAGGCCCACGCCCTCCAGCGCCGCCGTGCGCTCCATGACCTTCGAGAGTCCTCGGGGAGCGGCGACGCCGGTCACCACAGCGGTGCCGAAACGTGTGTGTGTGGACGCCGGCGAGGGCAGTCCGGCTAAAATCCAACGTCCCGAGAGCAGCTCGAAGGTGTGTGTGTGTGTGTCGAACCCTGCCTGCATGTCTGTTAGCTCTGTGTTTACATTTGTGTGTGTGTGTGTGTGTGTTATAGAATTCCTCTCCGAAGTTATACGACATCCTGCAGGCGCGTCTGAAAGCTCGTAGAGGCGCCCGAGCCCTTCATCTCGAACCCGAGTTCAACAAAACACCCCGAAATAATTCTGTGGAACCCGACATGGAACTGCAGCACTTCCTGGAGAAAGAGGAACACGAAGAGAACCTGCAGCGAACACACACACCTGTACTACAGATACAGCAGAGGGATATACAAGCACACACACACACTGAGGTATTACACACACACACGCATCGAGAAATTACACACACACACACCTGTACTACAGATACAGCAGAGGGATATACAATCACACACACACACTGAGGTATTACACACACACCGAGTTATTACACACTCACACCTGTACTACAGATACAGCAGAGGGATATACAAGCACACACACATACTGAGGTATTACACACACACACACCTGTACTACAGATACAGCAGAGGGATATACAAGCACACACACATACTGAGGTATTACACACACACCGAGTTATTACACACACACACACACACACATATTTTGAGGTATTACATACACACACACTGAGATGAACACACACTAGGGGGCGGCAGTGAGCACACATGCCCTTTATCCATGGCACTCGGGTGCTGTTTTATATGTGTGGGAAATGGAACCAGCAACCTTCTGATCCGCTCTGCAACCAGCAGATAACAAAAGTTAAAGGAACGTGGTTAAATAATCGTGACCTCAGTGTTGTGAATCAGCCCTATTTATCCAACTTCTATTGTTTCTGATTGTGTGTGTGTGTGTGTGTGTAGACTTTGATCCCCACAGGTTATCTGATTCCAATCTCCCAGCAGCCTCCACTGCTGAGCCTGAAAGAAACTCTGAGTTCCAGCAGAGACTCGAATAAATCCAGCACATCCACCCCGACGTACCTCTACCACACCCCTACTGCAGGTACACACACCCCTACTGCAGGTACACACACCCCTACTGCAGGTACACACACCCCTACTGCAGGTACACACACCCCTACTGCAGGTACACACACCCCTACTGCAGGTACACACACCCCTACTGC
>JAOTRQ010055412.1:0-14444 GCA_028565875.1 Hoplisoma paleatum | reverse complement strand
TATAATCGTTCATGCTCGTATCTTGCTTTATTTATTACGGCGACGTCACTTGGCTTGCGCTCCCTATTTAGCCACATTGCGTCGTTCTTTTTTTTATGCTTGCCATGCCACTGGCAATTCACCTGATTTTACCCACTTTGTCACTGATCTTTGTAAAGTGGCTCTTAACGTGAACAAAGCTTAATGTCGCATTGTAATAATCCAACAGCCGAGGTATTTAATTTGGCATGGACTATGTATGTATAAAAGTTGATTAGAATAAATACTCTTGTGAGGCTCAACATGAAGTGTAACTTGATAAGCTTAAAGGTTTAAATATTTAGATAAAAAACTGAATGCTGTAGTTCATCACTCCCCCACTTTATCAATCAGCAGAGATATTGAGCTCCTAGCTTTGATGCACGCCAAATAACTGATAAATCAATGGTTTGAAGAGTTTAAATGGTTATCTGGACTAGTAATAGATTTCTAATCTCTCAATGTCTGATGACTGCAGGGTTTAAAATCCTTTCCTACCCAGCAATAAGAGGGAACAATGTGAACAATACTCTATTAAGCCAAAACAGAAGCATGTTATCGTAAGCTGATTTACATTGCTAATTATGTTATACATCGTAATTACTTTAAGTCTAATGGCATTAGAGGCAGTGCCCATACAGGAGGTTAATTTAGTCACTCATATTTAATCAACACCGCAATAACAATTAAGATCAGCTTACGGTATCATGTTCTGTAAAAGACTTTGAAATCATATTACTCCGAGGTGTACTGTTCTGTAATCCGTTCCGATCTACAAGCAGTGCAATGCTTTTGATTAATACAAATGCTTTTGTAAAAATGACCACGCTGCTGTTATACGAGCTTACAATTAAAAAGTAAGCGCTGGCTCATGATGGATTGTATTCTGCAGGAAATGGTACGGCGATGTTTTTCGACAGTAGCCACGAATAGTTTACATTTTAGAAAGAGGATACAAATCTTGCTTGATTACAGACAGTAACGCATGTGTGCTTGCAGTTCAATTTGTAGCCGAGCTCTTTTTATTGATTTGTTATTGAACCTTGCAGTGCTCTAGCTTAAGATTTAGCACACTTAGAACATGTTTTAGCAATTCCCTCAGTTCACCTAATTGATCTTTAACCCAATTTACCACTGACCTTCTCAAAGTGCCTCCAATGAGACAAACTGTTTGAATAGATGTGCAACATTTAATGCCAACAACACAAAGACATACCGAGAACTGTGCGTTCCATTGTCAAATTTACTGTAGATACATTAGGCTTTAAATGGTACATATTTGGAAATCTCTAAACAGATAGGCAGATTCTCACCATTGCTCTACACTCGGAGTTGTTACTAAAGTTTCCAAAGTTTCAGATAATATGTGACCGTTATTACACATTACATACAGATTCAGTGTTTGGGGCACTTTAAAATCACCAAAACATATCTGCTATGAATTAGTGTTAGTAGAACAGCACTGGAATTCTAAACTACGTTCTACATTCAAATTTCAGCTCTACTGCCGGTGAGTTGGATGTCCAATAGCAGGAACAATTATAAGGACACAATTTTTTGAGTGGTAAAAGACTAGACTTATAAAGGAGTGCGTAGGGATTTTGACATTGTGTAAACACCCTGGTTAGATTCCGTAGACACATGTAGAGATTAGTGTGTGACTTTCTTTGCACAAGACAAATAAGAAAGGGTGGGTGGCCAGCGCATGTGTCAGGGGGAGAGTGTATCAAGCAAATATATCGTCTTCAAAACACAGAAGGTAAATTGGCTCTGCTAAACGTGTGATGTGAGAAAAAACGTGAAGAATTTGCACAGAGATATTGTCCCTCAATGAATAGGTAAATAATATTGCTTAAATAATTTTATAGGTTTAAATAGGAAAAAAACAACTTAATAAACCATTAAATGATGGATAGAGAATTCATTTTCCAAAAAGGCTTCATCCAATATTCGTAATTCGTAGAAGAACTAGGTGCTTTTCTTAAGGCAAGGTTTTATAACAGATTGCAGACCTGAACACATTTCTCTAATGACGTTCCCTGAAATAAGTCAAATAAGTTATGACTTTGGAAACAAGGAGCTGCTGGCAATCAAGCTCACCCTTGGCAGACACCACTTCCTAGTCTGGATAGACCATAAAAAAAACCTGGGGCATATTCAGCATACTAAAACTCGGAACACAGGCCAGTCCAGGTTGGCTACGTTTTTTTGGGCTTGTTTCACTTCGTTTATCATACTGGCCTGATTCAAGGAACATTAAGTCAGATTCAAACAACAGAAGCTTTCATCCTTGATGTCGATTTCTGAGGCAATTTTGGTCTCTGTGATTTTAAAGACACTTAGCAGTTTCTTATGCAGTGCACTTGCTTGTCCCATTTTGTGAAAGAGAACCTGTTTTATGATTGAACTGCTGTTGCCCAAGAGCTACTGTACACTAAGAGCACTTCAGACTTAATAGAGCATTTATTGAAGAAGCAATATTACAAAACCACTTAAAAACTGCCATGTTAAGTCACTAATATTTGTAGTAAAGCAAATCCCACCACTAGTATTTGTTTATGTAGATTCTTTACCACCAGTTCATATCATGTGTGTCTAAAAAGCATACTGTCAGACATGCTGGCTTTGTGTAAAATCACATTTATAAGTATATACTTAATCTCTCTATTCGTTTATCGTCCATTTTCCCAGTTCCTGGGGTCGGACGGTAATGTTTGGAGCAGAGTTTTCTGTCCGGATGCCCTTCCTGACGACGACCACCAGTAAGTGGTGGGAACTTGTGAGACTACTGGACAATTTCACGTTTCCCATCGACCTAGTGCATGTTTTTGGACTGTGGGAGGAACGCGGAGTACCCGGAGGAAACCCACGCTGACACAGGGAGAACATGCAAACATGCACAGAAAGTCCCCAGCCCGACCCGGGAATCGAACCCGGGACTTCTTGCTGTGAGGCGACAGTGCTGTGAACCACTCAGTCACCGTGCCGTCCTATCGAGCAAACTATCGAATGTAGGAAATCAGAGGGAATCAATTTGTTTTTTCAAGGACATGATGGGGAACGACGGAGACACGATTCAGCTTTATAGGTGCTTGGAAAGTAAGAGAAGTAGTGATGAGTGAGTGAGGGCTTCACATTTAGATCAATAGATAGACATATTGATAGATAGACAGACAGAAAGGTAATTAGACAGGGCAATTGACAAACAGAATGACAGACAAAGTATGGAAAAAGTTGTGTGTGTGTGTGTGTGTGTGTATAGATATATACATGTGTATAAGGCTAAGAAAAAGAAATATATTCTTTAAATGATGGGTTGCATATGGTAATTTAATGTCAGTTTCTTGTCATCAGAAAAAAAAATTGCTTCATCACTCAAGTGAAACAATCACGAGATGTCAGGAGGTCCCTGCCCTCTAATTCCAACATATTCTGCATCTCTACTTCAAAACGCAACAACAACAAAACAATAATTAAACCCAAACGTGCACACAACCCCCCCCCCCCCAATAACTACCTGTCTACCCTTTACTGACAGGGCATTTAGTTTATCGTACTGTAACATGCTACATGTTCATTCACAGCTCTGTCACTTCATGAAGCAGCCGCCTTTCGTAAACAGCTGCTATTGAAAACAATGTCGACGCGTAACAAGGGCTAAATTGGTGCAAACTAAAAGCTTTGATAGTTCTAAAAAACACAACAAAAACAAAAAAACTGGCACTTAAAGGACCTACTTCTACTCGGGTCCGGAACTCTAAACATGCTTTGTGTTGACACAGATGGAAAGAGAGTCGGGGGAGAGGAAAGCGTTTCTAAATCTACCCAACACAAGCATAATCAGTAATGTCCACTTTGTTTGACAAGCCAAGAGACAGATCAGTGATACGCAAACAATATAATAAACATGCCTCTTGTCAAAATGATGAAATGATGATATGCAGTGATATTTCAATACGATTTAAGTGTATCATTGCAGTATAACTTGGCTAGGTTAGAACCATAAATAAAGACGACTATGGTAATCGAATGTAAATAAAATAAAATCACTGGATGTACATTTCACTACTGAAAATGAGAAAGAACACAGTTTACACTTCACATTATTAATAACAAAAATGCCTCACATTGCACAAACGTAATAACACAACTAGGCAGAAAGCCTTGCGTGGTGTGTGTGTGTGTGTGTGAAGCCGAAGTAAAGTAAGTAACAGACGTGTTAATAAAATATACAGCACTACATCCACGCGTATCAAACCAAATCAAAAATCGTTTACAGGGATCCTAGGACGTGCAAGATACTGTAAAACGGGATCCTACTGGGCCTTACAAAAAAATGTAAGCATCACAGTGAAGACGCTTTGGCACACAGAAGCATAGTACATCGTTTGTGTGAGTCCGGTCATGGACAAAACAATAACGCATCCATCACACGCAGATCAGAGAGCATTTAGCTGCTCACTGCACTGCAGCTTCTCTCCGGCGAGTCTGTTCACTGCCTTTATTGTCAGGACTGTGAGCACTGAGAGCAGTGGCATGTTTTCTGTAATTCTGGGATCGTCTGCGACCTTCAACTTATAATCCAGACTGGAAAAAGTAAAACGTCAAGCGACTGGTACGAAGGAAATACAGTGAAAACCAAGGATGTGGGGAACTGTAATGTACTCTTTTACTCTAGTACTTTGGTTAATAGGCTTTCAGGCTCACTTCCTTTCTCTTTCTCTCTTTCTCTGTCTCTCTCTCTCTCCGGTCACAGATAAACATACCGAACCTAAACAGAAGGCTTTATACGTATTGGACACTGATCTACAGAACCGGTATGTTAATGTAGAGGCTCTAAACGGTCTCTAAACAACAGAGGCATAAGACCAAATGCTGTTTCGGTGCCCGTACACACGTCGTTCCTTTATATACTATATAGGGACACTATATAGTGAACGCTCAAATTCAATTAGGATGATTAGTTCTAGAAGCAGCAATGTAGAAAAGATGCTTTAAAAAGCGTAGGTGGCATAGCTTAATGGAATATTTCTCAGCCCTGATCTCATGTTTCTATCAGATTCAAAACGCACTAGGAAAGTAAACAGCGAGTTTGGTAACACACTTGCCGTCGTAGTAGTTCAACTGGTTTGCGGGGCCTTAGTGTAATTTGTGTTCGGCTTGCATACCAGTATAGAAAGACAGAAAGCTTACGAAGTTGAACGAAACGAACAATGACGGAACACCTACGTGGAAGTGTTTGCCCACATCATTAAGATGGAACACGACACCAGATAATCAACGGCCAACGGATACATTCAACCGGATTCTTCCGTTAACAGAATATAAAGACGTTAAGCGAGAGAGGGAAGATGAGAAAGACGTGAGTGAGTGAGTGAGTGAAGATGAAGAGAGAGAGTCTAGCAAAGATGTTAGAGATGTTCCCGACTCGACTTCGCCTCCATTGCGTCTGATGGATTCTTTCGGGTCCTGAGATAAATCCAGGCTTAAAACGAGCTGGTTGAAGGTCCGTTGAGCCTCTTTCCGATGTAAACTCTACAAAAAGAGAAAATTCATTATTAATATAATCATTAGAATATCGTTTTCCGCACTGTGCTTTTTACACACAGGACATATTCATCTGCATTTAATCTAATATACTAGTGAACACTCACTAGTAAGTCAAACATGTCCATGATGGGCAGCTCTAGCATAGCACGGTGCCCGGGGAGCAGTTAGGAGCCCGGTGCCTTGCTCAAGGGCACTTTGGTCGTGACCTGTCAACTCTCAGAATCGAACCGCAAGCACAGTTATCTAAGCACCAGGCTACAGCTTCCCAGATTATAATAGAGATAAAAAACACTTCATAAAACAACCGAATTACCTGGATTCCTAAATAATGTCTTTAAACTGAAATATGAACTGGCTCGTAGTCAATATTATGACGTGCGTATTAAAACCAAACTGTTATTATTTCTATTATTATCATCTGACAGAAACATTCCAGCACTGTGTTATATTTGTATATAATTGTATTATTAGCTTGGGTGGCGGCACAATCACCAAGAAAGTTTGGCTCTCAGTGTGGAGTTCTACCCTTGTCTGACTCCTGGCTTTCCTGCCACAGTCCAAAGGCGGCCAGGTAAATCATGGCTACTAAAATTCCCCGTCTCGGGGTGCCTACTAAAACACCCGGGGTAATTTTTTGTGTTCCTCAGGATAAGCGACTTTCATCTTGGTTCATAAACATCTCTAAAAAATCTCAATATTGCTTAATGTCTTTTAAAAACGGTGTATAGTGAAGAATTCTTCAGCACACTTACCCCAATCCTAGTGCGAGGATGTGAGAGAGCAGAAGAGATGGAATGAAGACTTTAAGGAACTCGGCAGAGAACACGCCACCTTTCTTCATCACGCCGGTCTTTCTCATGCTCAGAGAGACTGCCCCTCCTGTGCGTTTTGGGTGCCGGAACTGAAACTCCCTGAGAGAAGCAGATCGTTTCAAACAATGTATTAACATGACATCTGGTTTAACAGTGTGTGTGTGTGTGTGTGTGTGTGTGTGCACTTACACCTTACAAAGTGCAATATTTTCCTCCTTCATCATGTAAATCACAATGTCATATCTGTCATTAACTGAAAACATATAAGACGCACTTAAGTCTTTAATTTTCTAATAAAAGCAACAGTGCGTCTTCGGTATGAATTCTGTTTGTCTTTACAGACCTGAAACTGATTTGATGTGATGTGATGAACAGATTTGTTTGTGGTAGATGAGTTTATCTGCTACATGGCGGCAAATCTGTCAAACTATTTTAGTACGACTCTGTTTAAGTTACAAAGCTGCACCGGTTTCCTGCAATTCCAGCAAGAAAATCGGCATTGAGCAAGTCAATTTATACTCGATTTCAATGAATTTACTTTTTGTGACAATGCTGGTGGTGAGCGTTGTGATTTTACTAATGTGAAATATGTGCCGTGGCCCTCCAGCAACTAATGCACAAGATACACAGCAGTCCGCATGGCTGCATATACCTGTGAAAACCTAGCAGAATCTTTATTGTCTCCCGGTCCGACTAGCTGAACGTCAGAGCTGCTTAACACGACCTTGATCTAATAAAAACCTGGCTGGACAACGTCCATTACTGACCTGCACTGACATGTTAAAAATGAACTTCCAACTTACTTAGGAGGAACATTTTCAGGTCGACTGGACCAGTCGGACACCCAGCTGTCACCTTTGACCGGAAGTACGTCGTCGTCTTTGTCCTGCTCCACTTGGTCGTCTTCAGACTGCATAAAGCAGACAAGAGATTAAGAACCTTTAAAACAACTCATCATTGATGCCACATGATGCTAAATTCCGTCTCCAAGCTCAAACAAAGTCTATAACATATTATTTTATTAATGAATTATTTTTCTTTACCTGGCCATCTCTCTCACTGGGCATCTCTACGTCAAAAGTAATCAGACCCTCATCATGCTCAGGACTGTGGGGTCTGGGAGGACTAAAAAAAATTAAAAATAATATTTAGGAATACAAACAATTAATATACATACATGGGATGTTCACATGGGTGTAAACATTAATTCAAATTGTTATTTGTCACTTGTTGGTGGTTATAAAAAGATTAGAAACCACCACAGGGTGCAGAAAAACTAAAAGTAAACGCAGAGTGGGTTCCGTCTTGTTTCTCTTTTACTGCTCTTCACTCTATAAAACGCATTTTGTTGTCAGGGAACTCGGATAAAGAACAAAGCACTGATTATATTACCCATGTCGAGGGTTATCAACCGTCCTGTAAAATACAGAATCGTCTTTAAACTGTAAATGAACATTACACTTCAATGTGTATTAAATCATGCATGAAATAACCAACAGCATCCACTTCCTTCACCTATTACAAGAGGAGCTGCTGGGGCTGGACTCATGCTGGGCATCCAGCAGAATCTTTTCCATGTCTCCATTGTGGATGGAAGAGGATGAGGGCACATGTTCCAGCCCACCCGACAGGCTCTCCTCGTCGCCTTCCACTCCAGCCTGGGGGGTCTGCGGTGCCGCCAGCTCGTCTGTGTTCCCGTTAGTCACAGAGGAGACCAGATTCTGGTTTTGCTGTTGGGAACCAGGAGCGACGTTCCCATTCAACTCCAACTCAACCCAGGACCCTGAAAAATATCAACCTGTTACATCAGACTGATACTTCAAGTCATGTCATCATAGTACGTCTAGATGTCCATCAAATACACTAAACCCTTTAATAGGTCGCTAGTCTGTTGCCGTTTACACACACACACACACACACACACACACACACACAGATGACAATGTCCAATTAACCTGACTGCATGCCTTTGGGCAGAGAAAACCAGTGTAACCACAGGAAGCCCACACAGACACGGGGACAACATGCAAACTCCACACAGAACGCCAGACGATCCCTGTTCCTACCCGGAAATCAAACCCGGGACTTCATGCTTTGAGGCGACAATGCTAAACACTAAGCCACCATGACACCCTTTAAGCAGCATAAGGCCTGGCGGTTTAGTGGCGTTAATCTAATAATCTAAATGTTGAAGAACTTCTCCAAATAGAAGCTCAAATGTCAGAGCTGAACTTAACCCTAAGCCTACGATAAGCCTCGTCAACACGAAATTAAAACCCTAATTTTAAAAGAAATACACCAAACAAACATCCTTTAAAACTCAAAATAAGGATGAAAGTAATACCCATGTTTAACATACAGATGTTGCAGGGTACACACACACAATTTCAGTTTCGATTTCTCCAATAAACCGGACTGCATGTCTTCGGAAATCCGGAGTACCCGGAAGAAAACCCACGCGGACCCAAGAACTGACAAACTCTAGACAGAAAGCCCCAAATGACCTCACTTGGGAAATGAACCTGGGACTTCTTGCTGTCAGGTCACTAAACCCGTTACTCACTGTGCTGTCCAGTTTCGTGTATTTACATGAAGACGACAGTAATTTGCTCATTTTGTTTCGTTTTATTGCCAATTGCAATTTACAACAGCCGCAGACCATTGCCGTGACATTCTATTGTCTGTATATCTGAGAAGCATGAACTAAAAACAAGCATTAAAGCATTAAACCAACCCGGGGACAAATTCCTGCCACTGTTTCCCAAGTCAAAAACCCTGAATCCTGATCATATGTCATAAGGAAATAATACTGACTCCTCACAGTTGACTAATGTGACCTTGATTACATTATTTTCAGGTTTGTAATGAGAATAGACACAAAGAAAGAGACATAAAGACAGACAGAGCTGTTCTTACATTTAAATAATAAATAAACTCCAAAATAACAACATAAAAACAGTAATATCACTCTGCACCTATACCTGTACTGTATAACAAGAGCGGTCTATCATAGATTTCCATACTCTCGATAACATCATACCGCCACATGACCATATATTAAAATCATGGCACATTCACACAAAGTAGATGGACATAGATTGTATGAAGCTATTCAAGCGGTTAACAGTACAGACAACACGGTTAAATCCTGGCTAATCAGCAGACCGATGAATAAAAAGTCATTTTACGTGCATGCTAATATGGAAAAGCTACATTCAGTACTCACAAAACTCACAGTAAAAGGCACACGACTTACAAAAGGTGGTCTCTTACTCTTAACCAGATCTAAGCTCTCGTCTGATGCCAAAATTTACATCATGCAAGTCGGATATTTCCATGACCAGACGACCACAAACTAAGCCACACTGCAGCAACAACAACAGTCCAGCACGGGCCTGCTTATCTCAGACTGGATCACACGAACGGGTGATTTTGTGCACGACAGCCTTTAATCCGGCACTGCTAGTGTGAACGGAATCATTCATGTTCATGCAGTTTTCAATTCAAAATAAATAAAGAAATGAAATAATGTGATGCCTGCTTTGAAATGAAACTTACGCCATTTGTGTGGCGGTTATACATCAACCAGGCATAACATAATAAGTCCAGAGCGGTTATGATAAATGAATAACACTGGCAAGCTTTTAAATCAAGGTTCCTGTTAGTGGGTGTGATATTTTAGTCAGCAAGTGAACATTTTATCTCTAAAGTCGATGAAGCGACAGAAGCAGGCGAGCGTGATCAATTCGGCGTGCTTCACAAGGAGACGGGTAGTAACGGGTCTCCGAAACGGCATCGCTTGTGGCGCGTTTTCCCGTCTACAGTGGTCGGTGTCTATCAAACTTGAATCGTGGTAAACCGGCGACAGGGTCATGGATGGCTAAGACTCAGTGATGTGGAGCAAAAGGCTGTGCCGAGTGGTCCGATTCCGACAGCCGAGCTACCGTTAATGCTGGTCCTGATATAAAAATGCACACAATGCACAGTAATGTAAGTAAGGGGGCCCAACATAATATAGAGAAGGTGGTCATAATGTTATGGCTGATCCAGCTAGGTTGCAGAAGGTTGCAGGTTCAAGCCCCACCAAATCCAGGCTAACACTACTGTGTCCATGAGCTAAATCAATATATTTAATTTACTCCTAAACTTCAACCATAGCAAAAATAAACAACAAAGTTCAGTGTGTGTGTGTGTGTGTGTCCATAATGCAAAATATCTTTTAAAACACAAACATACGAGGATAGTGATGCTTGTACATTTACAATTAATTAATTATCTGAAGGTAGTTTTACTTTCAAAATGCTTATTAATTAAGTTATTAACAATTCTACGTCCCTGCCTCCATTTTTCTCAAGCCCCCCTTTACCTTGTTTTGTATCTCCTTTAGCTCCTCCCCCCAGAGCACGCTAGCACACAATCTCGCCATGGATTGGCCAAGCGGTTCGATCAATCACTAACACAGCGCTCCTATTGGTCGAGCTGACACGACGAGATGGAAACACAATCCCGCCTCCACCCCGCCCCTACCCGACCAGAGAAAGGAAACCCGAACTCGAACAATAGACGTTGCATAATGTTGTTTAAAAAAAACGAATAAATGGCGGAATTAAAGCCGTTTATTAAATAAAAGCACGTTTACCGTTCAGGCCTGGTTCTTCGTTGTTGTTTTGCTGCACGGCGGCCGTGGCGGACATGTTTTCCCCTTCTCGACTCGTTCCGTCAACACAGATCGCGTGCGGGATGTCTCGTGGACGCGCAGGACGCTGTGTGCGCGCTCTCGTGGCCCCACCTGAGGGTGTGACGCCACTGACTCTGGTCGCTGTATACACACACGCACGCGCACGGGCGCGCGCATATACTCATTCATTCAGTGGGATGCGCGCGTGACCGTCTGCACGTACGGGAAAATGGCGGCCAAATATCACATATTTACTTCATATTTTTTTAATTATATGAATACATTATATAATATATAAATAACAGCAAGAAGTCCCGAGTTCGATTCCCGGGTCGACCCAGAAGCTTTCTGTCCAGGGTTACTTCGGATTCCCCCCACGATCCAAAGACATGTAGTCAAGTCAATTGGAGTCATATTGAAAATTCATCTCTTTGTGTTTGTTTGACACTTCGGGGATTTAACAGACTAACATTTGATCAACATTTGTCATCAGACATAAAAACGCCGACACACTCGTGTTTATCATTCATACAGACATAAAAACACAGACACACTCGTTTATATCATTCATACAGACATAAAAACACAGACACACTCGTTTATATCATTCATACAGACATAAAAACACCGACACACTCGTGTATATCATTCATACAGACATAAAAACACCGACACACTCGTTTATATCATTCATACAGACATAAAAACACCGACACACTCGTGTATATCATTCATACAGACATTAAAACACAGACACACTCGTTCATACAAGCAAAATCCCACACAGACACACACACAGACACACAAAATGTCAATGGTTCTGCTATTTACTGGTTGTAAAGTTTACACACAAAGCCTCCTTTAAAATATTTTTTGTTGACTGTTGGAGGACGGTGTGAGGAGTCGTGTATTGCTGCCAACAACACAACACTTCCTGAGGGACTTCCTGTGGGACTTTTCTTTACCTGTAACTGTACCGCTCGTCTCATGTCTGGTGAGCGTAAATTCTGCATCCCAACGCATCTATCAGGTGAAGTTTGGGTGCTGGTTTCCCGGGTGATGATGGGTGTTACCGGGGGAGGTTTTCCTGACACCAAACTATTTTTAATAACTATAAAGAAATCGGAAGGATGGCTTTTATTTAAACTTGGAGTGTTTATAGGAGCAGTAGTGACCCATACGGAAATACAAAACCATACGCATGTTCCCGTTAAACAAAATAAAATTTAATGACACCATTTTCTTTTATTGAATTTTGTTTTAAATACTTTTTATTCGATGAATGCTATTTTGAAAGCTAATTTTTTTTCTGATGTAAGTACAGCCTGTGCAAAACAATTTTCAATTAAGCCCAATTTGACTGGAAAACCCACCAACCTGGAAACGTATTATGACGTCAACTGGTTAAGACGTTTAGCCTCAAAATGCCATTTGAAATACACATGGTTTCATTTAGTATGTCAAATTGATTTGACCTGTGGACTTTTCACACAACTGTTGTGTAGGACATCTCCACACAAATCTTCAAAAACTCAAATCATTTTCTTACACTGAGCCCAGAAGAAATTTTATTTAATAATAAAATGAGGCACATGAATAATCATTTTGATTTTATAGTACTGACACTTCTGAGAAAGACCAGGAACCAGATTTATGATGAGATGTAATGAAGATGGAAACACTGTGGTATGCCAAGAAAAGACGGAAGATCTGGAACTTTATGAGTTCGCTATTCCAGGAACATCAGAGAAGGTTCTAGTAAAGCCAAACTCTCAATGATTCTAGCTGAGGACTAAATATAATTCTGTAAGAACTGGACAGTAGAAATCTAGTTTGCTTATTTAGTGAAGGTCTTTTTCACGGCCTGGACAGCAAAGTCCCGAATCATCTCCGTCACCTTGGTGCCTTTGGGGGGGAAAAACCAGAAAGAAATTAATTATTTAATAATAAACAACACTTTGATAATAATGATTGATGTAGAATTTGAAGTTGTTACTCACCGGTTGGTTTTCTGCTTGGAGTTTTACAAGCCGAAACTCCTGCCGCACCCAAAGCCTCGGCTGTGCCGGGCTCATCTGGGCTTGGAAACAGACTCTCTGTGATCTTCTCCACAATCAAATCTTGCACCAGTTTTAACGGAGGAGACAAAGATCTTTGCGACTCCCGGTCGGAACGGATTTCGTCCTTAAAGGCCGACTTAGGAAAACCGAACCACTCCATGAGCATCTTTGCCACCATGTTGCTCACCACTTTCTCCACGATGATGTTTTGGAAACTCGACAGGCTGATCAGATCAGCAGAACCTGGAGAATTGCTGCTGCCGTTGGTGACCTTCTGGAAAAGTTTGCTCAGGTCTTTAGGTAACTCTTTACCAGTCAGTTTGCTGACAGCCAAGCCAGCGGTGCTCTTCACCGGCTGAACATCGAGCTTTTTGTAGGTGGCATTAATTGCTGGTTGACCGTCATGGCTTGTGAAGTTCTTTACCTTTTTACCAAATGTGACTAGCTGCTTAAGTATCGAGTTAGACGATGGAGAAGAAGCACCTTGAAGATCCGAAGATGCTCCCTTTAGGACAGAAGAAGCCTTCTTAAGATCTGATGACCCCACAATGCTGTAGGAGAGAAAGTTCTCAGCCTGAGAGCTGGTGAATTCATTTAGCTTCTGAATCTCAGGTTGGCATTTCACCTGCAGGTGCTTGCAGATGGCATCGGACAGAGACTTGTTTAGATATCTAACACTTTCCTTTTGGTCTTTTCTACCGTTGAATTTGTTTAAGATCAGCCCAATCGTCTTCTTGAGGTCGTCATTCTCATTCTTCATCAGAAGATCTGTAGATTTCATAGAACCAAGACTGCTAACAGAAGCTGAGATCTTTAATCCAGACTGAACACGGGCATTTTCCGATGGCAGTCCTGGTGGCAGACTGGCATTCAAGTCTGATAATTCCTCCTGTATCTGCTTCATGATCCCACTAAATATGTGCTTGATGGAATCGATGTTTTGTGATGGATCCATTAGAGTAGATACACAAAGACTTTCCACAGCCGATGATTCTCTTAATCTTAGTATTAAACTAAAGAGAAAAATTATTTAAAATGATTTATATTATTAATGCACAATTATTCAGTTTGAATAAATAACATATTAATATTATCATATAAATTATAATATTAATGTCCATCCATCAATCCATCCATCTGTTATTTACTTTTACCACCACTCAATCACGGAAGGACACGAACTAGGTAAATACACTAAACACCTGAACAGGTCGCCAGTTGTTTGCAGGATACAAACAAACACGCGCACGGACGTACACACACACACACACACACACACACACACACACACACACACACACACACACACACACACACACACACACA
>JAOTRQ010055401.1:0-14451 GCA_028565875.1 Hoplisoma paleatum | reverse complement strand
GGTTGGATGCTAACTGCATTTCATTGGCTTTGTACCTGTACTCTGCACAATGACAATAAAGTTGAATCTAATCTAATTAGTTGGAGTAAATGACGTCCTTGGTCGTGGGCAGCCCTAAAAATAATAGACTGTTTATTACTTAGAGAAATAAAATTTAAGCACAAATACATTATTGTATTTTAAATAGATCATTTGTCTTCCAGTCTACTTCCAATCCTACCATGTACAAATATGCATATCATATTACATTATAAGAAAGTATTAATAGTACCAGCGTATTAATAGTAACCCCCCCCCCCAAAAACAAACAAACAAACAAACAAAAAAAACATTATAAATATTCATATATGGTATAAAGGAACAAAAAATTCTACTGTAATAATACAAATAGTACAAATTAAAATGGAGAAAACAAACCACAAAGAGCCAAAGCGTAGAATTTAAACATGCCTTTGAGTACAATTATCTCGGTAATCCGCAAGTGAAGAGGTCATTGAACCACAAACAGTCCCTGGAAAGAGGCTTCATAAAAGATTTTACAGTGAGCTCTTAAACTAATGATAAGGAAGGAAAGAAACTATACGCTCTTGTCAATGTCGACTTGAAAAGAGTTGCTGGTTAATCTAAAACCTGCAAACAACAAGTTTTAGTGGAAATAATGAGCAGCGAACCAAACCGCAATCATCTCGTCCTATAAAGTACACAAAACTTCTGTGCTTATAGGAGACGCAGATACGCAAATCTACAATTGACATGATAAATAAATAAATAAAGCTAATAAATAAAAATCTCCACTAGTTTTGTTTATATAATGTTTTTTATGCTTTTATTTACCCCAATAATAAATAATTTTATTAACACTACTAACATGTATATGAAGCAGTTCCATTTTTGATTTTGCGATGGCCAGGTGACCTGTCAATTACCTTCCATTACGTAGGCAAAATGGTTTAGTGAAATATTATATGAACAAACTTTTGTAACTTTATTATTGATTAAATGTCCTATTAAAACATTTCTACAGCCAAGTTTGAACTATTTTCTTAGAATGTTCTTACAATAATCTTTGATTAAACTGAGTTCACTTAATTTAAGTACGTAAAATTTAAGCAATGTTTTTTCAACTTTTTAAGAAATGGTTCTGACAATGTTAAGAAAACTGCACAAAACAACGTTTCCACAACCAAAATGGGGAAAAAGGTTTTAGTAAAATTCTTAAAATGGAATTTTGTTAGCTGCGACAGGGTTAAGTGGGTAACCCTGTACTCTCAGCAAGAAGGTTCTGTGTTCCTTTCCATGTAAAATTTGCATGTTCTTCTCGTGTATGCATGGGGACTATATAGGGAAAATATAGGCTGACCATTGAAGCTCAACATGTGCTCCCGAAGAGATGGGTGTGGTCCATTAACATGGCCCCTGGACTACAAATAAGGCTAATATGCTGAACTGTAAGTAGTTCACAGTGACTCTGGACTTCTGTCTCCTAGAATGGAAAGCACAAAATAGTGAAGTGCAGCTAGCTTCAATTTAGTTCGAAACTTAATTAACTACCATTGTACATCATTTTTATATCGTGTTCGCTCGGAATATGACCTGATGTAAAAGCATTCTCGTCGCCGCGCTAAACAGACAATTGCGTGTTAATTGTTGTTTTGCATTGTAATGGAATTTTTTGCTCTTTCACAATCTAATGCACCCTCCATGGCTGTCTAAATCTCCTCGGCTAATGAACAATTTGATGAGTCCATTAATGCAGCAGTTTTAAAGATAACAACATTTTAATTGCTTGGGGCCAATTAAGAGCCCACTCTGCATTTGACCTTTCGCAGTTACAGCTGAACGCATGCGATGAATGGCAGGAAATGTGTAAATAGCACCAACATAGATTTGTTTATTAAAAAATGAGGGTAGGAACCATCGCTGTCTGTATGGAGGCGTGTCGAGTCTCGAATCGTGTGAGGTTTTAGTTTTCTGGATTCTGAGTTTGAATAATCGGGTTTCCAGTTTATAGCAGTATAGCAAATGCGGTCATGACTTATACTTAACTCACGGTTAAGAACAGAACAGAAGAGTTAACCACTAAGCCACAAATGCCAGAAGTTATACAGAATCTGTTTGGCTTTACTGAATTGAAATCTTAGTTGAACTGCCATTCTTAATTTGGATACTTGGAAGATACAGCCATCCAATTCAGCACATCCCTTCCTAGTCTTCATTCAGAATGACGAAGATTTGCCTGTTTCTTCTTGGCTCAGACTCGACTCAGGAATTGAAAACTCTGACAGACTTCGGTCTGCTTTCTCCACTCATATTGACAGTAAATGGCCAGTTTTCAGACCTTCAAACTTACATAGAGCTAAATGGATTCCTAATGGACCTGTTACACCATTAACAACAGACAAATAAAATGTAAAGTGCTGGGTGGCATTTTAGAGCCTTCTTGTAAAAAGCATTAACTGTACTGATAAAATGGGAAAAAAATCATTAACTTTAATAAAACATTTCTTTACGGTTTATTAATAGGTTTATGGGCTAAAAGTCTGTTACATTATAATGTAAAACTAGTCGTGAATATATTGACTGGACAAATGGATGCAGAAGATTAATTTGATCATATGTACAGATGCTGTAATCAACACTAATTAGTAGATGACATGTCACATGGCTAGAAATTGGTTGGGCTCAAACTCAACTGAGCATCTGTAAGAAGACATTTTATTTTCCCATCCCTCATAAATAAATGTGTTTGAATATATATGAACAGTGTATTCCATATTTAATCTGTTTATTATTTGGAAGTAAATACCAGTGATTTAAATTACCCACTTTAAGTTCCTGTTTTTCAACCACAGGTTTGTGGACCCAAGGTTCTTTTTAAAAACCCTAATTAATGCTCTGAGAATCCTTAATACTGTAGTAGAATCAAGGCACCAGTATTATTAGTAGTAAAACAGCCCGATGTATAACACAATTATCATGCTCTGTTGGTAAACATAATTGGTACAGCGTCTCGGATGAGAATGCATAACGTGTGTGTTGATAATGTTGGAAGAAAACAGCATTTTTATACATTTAGAGTCTAATTTAATGCGAATGCTTCTTCTAAGAACATGATAATATAAAACTAACCTGAGTGGAGTCGATGACACCTGAATCCCAGCAGATTTTTATTTACGACTGACCTGTTTTATTGTGTTTTAGATTATATCGGACCATTCACCCAAAGACACTTGTTTTAAAATAACTTGTTAACAATACCTGCCATTCTGACCGAACCCAGGTAGCTTGGATTTGCTCTGTGAGATTTCTTCAGTGCAGGAAAAACATCTTATTATTATTACTATATTATTATAAATAACTTATTCTGACTCAATCAAACTATCAGGCACAAAAAAGACAAGGTGAGAATTCAACAAGTTTAAATAATATAGTAGAACTTTTCTACACCTGCAAACCTAGAATACCAAATGCTAATGTCAGGCTGATATTTTGAGGTCACAGATAAATAACTAGATGATCTGATGGCACTCTATGGTCTATTTTAAATGTCCATCTGAATCAACATTTAAGAAGTTCTCTGCCTGCCTGAGGACTAGACAGATTGGTTGTGTCAAGACGGTGGGGCTGAAACATGATGGATTCAGCGTGTTTAGGATCATTTAGTGTTACTACGGTGACTTGGTGATTAGCACTTTCACCTCACAGCAAGAAGTTTCAGGTTCGATTCCCAGGTAAGGTGTTCTGTCTGCATGGGTTTTCTCTGGGTATTTTGTGTGTGTCTGTGTATGTGTGTGTGTTTAGGTGTTCAGTGTATTCAGCCAGCCAGTAGTGGTAAAACTAGACGATGGATGGATGAATGGTTCTGTTAAAAATAAAAAAGTATATTTTACAAAATTCTTAAATTCTAAGATAGACATTACTGCCATAAAGATTAATAAACAACAACACACAGCATTGCTGGACTGTACATAAACACACACATCACGTTTCAGTACAGTGTGTGCAACCCCATACACCATTGTACATTCCTTTTTTGTTTTTGTTTTTCACCACTACACTTTTTCTGCACCTTCTTTAGGGACTTATTTAATATTGAATTGTATCAAATATACAAAAACTTGAATTGCTATCAATAAAGAGTTGGTTTTTTGGTTCAGATTGCTTCATCTTGGAGTTATAACAAAATATTACTGGTCCCTTTTAAGTGATTCTCCCAATATCATTTTTGCATTTGTTCTTGTGTGTTTCTTATGCTTTTTAATATCTGTGCTCTGTTGCCGTGATTTTTAAGACACGAGGATCCAACTGGGAGTTGGTTGATTCGTTATTAGTTTCTCGGCCCATCAGAAGTCTTATTTGTAGGAGTGTATTGCAGATCGTCGATGAAATCCTCCAGAGGTTTTTTGTCTTGCAATAATAATGTAGTTGGTCTGAAGACTTTATTCACAGCTTGACCTAAATATGTCGCAACTTATTCTGCGATCGAGCAAAGTAGTTTTATGAGCAAACTTTAATTTCTCACAAAAAAGACATAAATCCTGCAAGGTTCGGCTAAGAAAAGACAAGTGTAGTTTGTTTTCTTTTATAACAGCTGAATGTAAATGGCACAAATGGAGAGCTTCACACTTGACTATACATAGCTTCATTACATAGACTGTTTTTGTTGTTTTGTTGTTGTTATTTTTCTGCAAGTCAGTACTATGGGGATTAGTGTTACTATAATACAGAAATGTCCTGCAGGTTTTTTCAATATATGCATTTATCCAATGCATAAATAAGTGAATGAATTATGTAAATAATGTAAACGTAATTAAATGAAGTAAAATCAATAAACAAAAATTTAGCTGGAAAATTCTGAACCTGGCGGCCATGTAGTGATGTCAATCAGGTGAGGTGAATAGCGCCAGTACCAGAGAACTGAATAAAATCATTAAGCGTGTGTAGATTGATTAGTTTCTGTATTGTGGTGTATTGTTATGTCACTCTTTACACCCACATTGTTCTAAAAATACAATTATGTCAAATTAAACTTTTATTGTAAATTTCTGGTCTAAATAAATGTTGCACTACGCAGACTCGTTTGTCTACTTCCTTTGTATAGTCCGGTGTTTCGGATTATTTTTGTACCTATGATTATCGGCCACCTGCAGGAAGTGCTTACTGGACCTAAGTGTTTTAGAGTAGCGGCATCCAGTCTGCTGCATGAACAGTTCCCGTAATCATCGCTTCCTGCATCCACAGCCAGCTGTTAAAGCAGTCTAATTGCACAGAGGGAAGCTTTTGGCTTCTCTAAACACATTAGTACCGAGACCAATATGCCAGCGGCAATGAAACAGACATGACCACACTGCTAGCCACTCTGGATTAGCTTATTTGGCATGACACATATAAATCAAATCCAAACTGCAAGAAGCTTTGACTTATAATCAGAAACTGAACAGCAATAGATGGATATAATGCTTTGGTATCAGATTCTGATCAAATTTGAAATTATGTTTTTAGACTTTATCCGTTTTACATTTACATTTTCAGTATTTCAGCATTTTGTTCTTATCCAGAGCGATTACAGCGATTACATTGAAGTGGACAACAGTTTTTTTGAGTAAGTCAGTTAGTTGAAGTGTTTTGGTAAAGCAGTTTTTAGTCACTTTTTAAAGACAGAATGAGGTTTAGAAGTTCAGAGAGATGATGGAAACTCGTTCCATCACTTGGGAATGAGAACAGAGACCAGTTTTGATGCTCGTTCTTCCTCGGGTCCTTAGTGGAGGATCAAGTCATGCAAAGGACCGAGGCTTTGAGGTTGTGCGGAACTGAGCCGGGTTTGATTAGACCCTGAACGTACTTTGGTGCTGATCCATTTTTGGCTTTGTAGGCCAGCATCTGTTTGTTTTTGTTTTTTTTAACTGTTTGATCCGTACAATACAATAAGAAGGAACAAGCAACGAATCTACTTTTAACAGTTGTGTGGAACATGATAGTTTATGCAACTCTTTAATTTAATCAATCATTGGAACAGTTTGAATTATTTCAACTTTGGTTCCATGCTCACGTCTCTTTGACTTTCCAAATTCTGGATGCTCTGCACATCTTTTGAACTACTGAGTGGAAACTAGTCAGACCTTTTAGCACTATTGCTCCAATGGTGAACACGTGGCACTGCAGTTAACATGCTAGCACACCAGAGCTGTCATTGGGCAGGCTGAGAGCTACATGAACAGTGATCAATTGTTCGTATAGGTTTCAAAGCCGGGCAGGGATTTCTTGGGACATCACTGAAGGTAGCGATGGCTTAGTGGTTTAGGTACTGGGATAGAAGGGACCAGAAGGTTACCGGTTTTAGCCCCATTACTGTCAAGTTGCCATTATTGGGCCTCTGAACAATAATAAATGCAAAGGTTGCATCATTTGATGCAATAAATGATGCAATCTTTGCAGTCTCGGGGATAGTTCAATGATCAGGGTGTGACTCTTTGTACACAAAGCTGATTCACATATGAACTCTCCATGGACTTGTGCAGGTGACAAGATACAGTCAGAACTGCACACGTGCTTTGTGTGTTTGTGTACCCCGGGATATACTAACGGATTGTCTTAGCGTTTATAATCCTATAAATCAGACCCAAACTATAGTGGAGGTAAAATAATGGTTAATGATCATACGATCCTTCTGTGGAGGTCCATTTCTTGTAGGTGAAATAAATAAACAGTAAATTTAATGGATGCACGTCAGAAGGAGAACTGGGTAGTCTCAGTTCTTCTAAAGCATTGTTGTATTGAATTTGGATGAGGGAATTAGAATGGGGGGAATGACAATATAAAAGCAAGCACATTCGTCCAATTGTTGTAGAATCTTCTGGAATCTGGCTAATGCTGAAATCTAATAAGTTTCTTATGAGATTGGGGGGATTTTGGAGTGGTTGGTTGAAGCTCCATGAGGGATTGGCTGTCTGTGAGGGGTGTATTTCTGACTTGTGCCCAGTGTTTCCAGGGAAACTGGACCCACCTCATACCTGACTAGGATGAATCGGTGGTAAAAATGAAAATGAACATTTTTTTTTTTTCATTTAAAGTCAAATGTGCTGGATTTACATGAAAAAAAGTTATGATTACTTGTAAGTAAAGTGTAAATCTATCTATCTGTCTAACTATCTATCTATCTATCTATCGATATGTCTATCTGTCTATCTATCTATTTATCTATCTAATCATGGTATGTTTGATAAGTGTACACAATGTTCCCTTCAGATGTTTACAGACGAATGTAACACAGATTGAAAGTATGAGTAAGATCTCGACTACAGCACAGTAACTGATCTATGGGTGAAATCAGCATTGAAACTGTAAACGCTTATAAAGCATTTGTAATAGAAGGTATATGTATTCATCCATGATGTGCAGCATCAGGTTCCTTCCCAGACCCTTGGAGAGCATCGCGATGTCTTTGGCTCTGATTCGAACCTACAGGGACTTTCATCATCAGAGAGACAAAGCCAGAGTACACAAGGTCAGCTCTGTGGATTTATGATCACCTCTAAATGGAATAAACGGCACAGAGGAAATCTGAGGGATGTCTGGTACTAACCATTTCATCACACTGACTTCTTGAAGCCCTGGGAGAAAAAAAATGAGCTCTGTCGAGCATTGGCATTTCATTGAGATTGTGGCAAATCGTGGCTAAGTCTAGGCATCTGGCTGGAATTCAATCCTTTTTTCGTGGGAAGAATGTAGATTTGTTGCCAGCGCTCCTTTGCCTGGGATACATTGATGCTGGTTCGTGTCAGTTTTTTAAACCTTTGTTGTTTTACTGTGTTTAACTCTTTAATGGTTTTAAACAAATCTGGAACTCTTAACTTTATTGTGTCACAACAATATCTAGTTGATCACTGGCACATCTCTGGATTCATGAAAACAAAAACTGTTGTACCGAAAACTGACGTCATCCAGGTGGAGTAGTGGAATTTTCTACTGCACACCAGCGTTGAGAAATTTGAACTCCCAGGTTCGAATCTAGATGGATGGGTGTCCGCTCTCTAAAGCACTTTGGGATCATGATAAAACTCATAGATCATGTTGGGTTAGGTTGTGCCCAAGAGTCAGATAAAACTGAATGGGTGAAACCAATCAACCAATCGAAACGGACTCAAACTGGATCAAATTAAGATCTAGATGTGCAAAATATTATTAGTTTTTTTATCTTCGAGGTGGCAAGTAACAAATGGCATGGACTTTTGTTACTGTACTTCAGTAGATTTAACTGTTAAGTATATTTTGCAATAAGATTTAAAAGGAGACCCATGCAGACACTATGCAAACTCTCCAATGAAAGGACTAGGACCTCTGTATTTGGGTTCCTTTTTTGCTATACCAGGTACAAATGAGCACAAATGTTCTGTTTAAAATTATGTGTATAGTGTCTAAGTTGTACACACATATTCAGGGGGGCATCAAGTTGGCACAGTATAGTGACAGTGTCTGGATTAGACAACGATGGCAACCAGGCTTCTGAGTGGGAAAACTGGACTACATAGGTCTGTACAAACACTGATTGCTGTACAAACAGTCGTGCAAGGTCATGATGATAATGTTTACATACTTTCAGCCATATAAGGTTTCGAATAATGTGTTTAAGCAATTATTTACTTGTTTGGTGGCTTTTTAATTGATTTAAAAGGATGACCTTACTAACGATGGACATTTCTTCATCATGTATCTGTAGTTTTGTATCGTTTACAGAATGGCCTTGCTCAGCACGCTATCATTGTGCTATTTAAATGCAAACAAGAACTTGGGCATGGACTTGGCTTATCACAAACCTTCTGTTCTGTTCTGTATGCATGTGTGTTTTTGTAATTTCTGGAAACAGTCAGGGCTGGCACTCTCTCATCTGTCTCCTCGTCTCTCTGTGTCTGAGAGAGATAGAAGGATGTGGGCCAATGCAAGTGTGTCATCTGGTCCAAGGCTTTGATGGGCTCTGTCTCTGTGGGCCTCACTGTGTTGAGCTCGCTCACACCTGATCACCTTGCTTCCTGCATTTATCCACCCAGACTACCTTTGCCTGCCAGAAAAACCCCAGGCGCTCACCATCTAATATAAGATTCCCTATTCTTAGGCAGTATCCGTGCAGGTTTCATTTATCTCCTCGGAAATTTTATTTAATGTGCTGTCTCGCTCTCAGATATTACATAAATTCTTTTTATCATTTAATGCTTTTACTGATTATATGCTGGTATTGAGCATGCATAACTATTCTGCAAAAATAGACAACTCTGCAGAGATTCTCATCTTCAAGCATTGTAGCATGCAGACGCTCTCATCTTTCAGCACGATCTAAATTAAACAATGTCGTGACTGGAAATCCAATACGTTTCAACAGAAGTCTTCAGAAAGATGTTTGGAACACAACCGCGAGTCGGAATGAAGTCCCGAAGCTGGAGTTATAGTTTGTTGAAATAAGAGCAAATGTTCTTCGGGGTATTTTGGGGTATTTGTAGAATTCCTGAACCGCTCAGGAATTCAAGCGATTACATTCTCAATAGCTGAATTGCAAAAATGTTCTGACTGAGCTTCATCTGAGATAAGCTGCCTTACAGCAAATTATCTTTCATGTATTTGCCAACAGATTATGCAGAGATTAAAGAAAATAGAACATGCACATCCTGATCATTACATTGTACAGTAGCTGAAACTGGAGATTAATGATCAGTCCTGTACAAAACGACTACAGTGCGATTCAATCCTATTCTAATATGTAGTGCTTGTGTGATTACCATCGACTACAATGTCAATAAGTTTTCCATTTATAATAAAAAAGTACAATCAATCCAGGTGGAGCAGCAGTGAGCACACGATGTGTGATGCCCGATGTGATGGGTAGCCAGACACCCGGGGAGCAGTTAGTTAGTTGGGTATGGTGCCTTGCTCAAGAGCACTACAGTCATGATGTCTCTCGGAATCAAACTGGAAACCTTTCGATCATAAAACCGGTTCTCTAATCACTTCACCAGGTCACGCCTGACCCACGACCTGTTGCATTGTAGTTTGGTTCCTTTCCTGGGTAAATAGAGGCTTGTAGGTTCGTGTTACGAAGGACGTCTGGCATAAAAACATGCAAATTCAATAATATTAATTATACTGGTAATCAGGCCAGTTGACAGACTTGCTAGAACCCAGTGCATGAAGGTTTCACATGGCTCCATGGCCCTCTAACTCCAAGGTTTGGGACAACGGCCGGCTATGTCACATATAATCAAATAAAACATTTTTAGACTGTTTAACCCAGTGGTTTGCAAGTAGTGCCCCCCCCTTTCCAGGACAAATCTGGGGTTGAATACTAATACTAATATCAGTGGTAGCTTAATGTTTAAAGCTTTAGGCTATCAACAAGAAGATTTGTGGTTCAAATTAAACTTTTTATAAGCAGCCAATGACCCTACACTATAACCCCAGCATCCAAACAAGGTGGTGTATGTGAAGAAACATGAATTTAATTGTGCTGTACACCTGTATATGCATTTATGACAAATAGACGATATTACTGTGTTATTATTAACGATGAATTTGATTCAGACAGTAAATCGTTGTGATTCATTGACACTTTCATGTTTTGTTGTTTGCTTTGTAGCATTGCGAGACAATCGTATTGAGCTGGTTAGAGCATCATGGAAGGAGCTGACCATCAGCATCAATGAAGTGACTCTATCGGATGAGGGCCAGTATACATGTTCGCTCTTCACCATGCCCATCAAGACCTCCAAGGCCTTCCTCACAGTTCTGGGTAAACAGCCTCGTAGATCACGCTCTTCCTCATCAATCTGTTTCGATCCGATTCAGTCAGACCAGCCCTGTCGGACCATAAGCACTTTTTATGAGAGCAGCATGGAGACGAATGCAAATTTGTAACAATAGTTTATGTTTTGGCGATGCTGCCACGGGGTTTGTTCAGTAGGCTATTTTTAATGCTTTATTTTTATCAGCAGAACTAGATAAAGTAGACTATAATCCAAATTTAATGACTGTTTTTACCATAAATCTGAATGCGTTCGAGTCTTTGGGGATCAGCAATAAATTCACTGCACATTATACTTCCTTTAGAAATAAACAAGTTTAATAATGGATTTCTGTTTGCAGGAGTACCGGAGAAACCAGAAATCACTGGCTTCACCAGACCTGCTGTGGAGGGAGAGGACGTCACACTCACGTGCATAACATCTGGAAGCAAACCAGCTGCCAACATCCGATGGTTTAGAAATGATAAAGAGGTGCAAGGTAGATAAAGCTGCATTATGTCTTCATTTGTACCTGACACAACTGATTCCTCTGATTCTACTTTTCAAAAAGGTTGACATTTATTTACTTGGAAGATACACACATTGAGCCGATGGCAATTACATGGGCTGGTCCACTGGGAAAGTCTGGGTGTTAGACATTGGGTTAAAAACAAAAGTGTAATAACAGTATGGAATCTGCTGCTAATCTCCAATTGAATTTTTGATTTATAAGGATACATTCAGTCGTGAATG
Organism: Hoplisoma paleatum; assembly: GCA_028565875.1. Taxonomy (NCBI): domain Eukaryota; kingdom Metazoa; phylum Chordata; class Actinopteri; order Siluriformes; family Callichthyidae; genus Hoplisoma; species Hoplisoma paleatum. The sequence goes on along the minus strand of JAOTRQ010055401.1, from coordinate 2,932 downwards.
TTTTCATTCATTCATTCATTCATGGTGTGTTTAACCATTATGGTGACACAATCACCTTACAACAAAGACTTTCTTATCCTTTCTGTGCATAGTTCGCTTCTGGATTCCTCCTACAGTCCATGAACATATGGCCTGGTTAATAATAGACACTGAATTGTCCTAACCACTAGGATGCATAAATACTGCATTGTACTGCCATCCTCAAGCCCGGATAAATAGGCAGGGTTGCGTCAGGAAGTCCATCTGGTGTATAGACGACACCAAGTCAATAATAGGCATTGTTCGAGCATTGTGGTGAGTCAGATTCAATGGACGCCAAACACAGCCCACACATTTACACCCATGCTAATAAGCCTAAATGCATGTCTTTAGACATGTGTGGGGAAACGAGAACATCTGGATGAAACCCATACAGATAAGGGTGAGAACACGAGCCGCCACTATTCTGTTATTGTTATGCAGTCTGATGACATTTGGCACAGGAAACGCCTGAAACGTCGAAGAGAACTTCACGGTCTTCATAGTTTCTAAATCCAGGAAGATTTATTGTGATCTTTGTTCTCTTCTCACAAACATCTAGACTGTCCAGCTCCAGACCCACCACAGAACCGGCGTATAACTGGTACATAAAGACCACACTTCCACGTAACCAGTATGGAGTTTTAAAATGTGCTTATTTCTACACCCACTATATCCTAACTATCAACCTCCAGTAACTGTGATTAGTGGTTGATGAGAAGTTGAAAGCTTTTGTTAATATTCAGCTAAATAGGCATTTTCACTGTATCTATAGTCTTTCAAAAAGCCTGAATGAGCTCCAGGCGTTGTGCCTAGGGTTCACGCAGGCGACGCGCAGTTTCATCTGGATTAATATACTACCAGTGATTGATGGCCCGAGAGAGAGAGAGATAAGCAGGACTGCTTCAGAGATAACATTCACGCAGCGTGCCGTAAAAAGGCCGGCGCTACACTGCTGCATGGCATCATGGTCTGAATCTCTGTCCTACAGTTGCTTCCGAATAAATCACATCTGCATCTCCCAATACAGCTTCAAAACCTAAGTGGCATTTCTCAACCCGGCACTATATGGCACTAATGTACCAAGCGAAAAACACCTTGTTGGATTCTTTATTTATTGCATCGTACATTAATACTGAAGACATACAAACTATGAATGAACATAACTGGAGTTATTGGTAAACAAAAAGTGTTAAATAAACTAGAATGTGTACTATATGTCTTAAATTCTTCTAAGTAGCCACCTTTTGATTTGATTTTCTTAGATGTGCTGAGAACGTTTTGGCTGCTTTGGCTTCATTCTGCTTTGCATCTCATTCCAAATCATCTAAATTCAGTTTAGGTCAGTTAATTGTGGCGGTCAGGTCCACTCCAACAATAGTCAAACAGTCTTTACATAGCCCGGAGGTGTGTAGAATGTAGAAAATAAATCAAATCGAGAAAAAATACATTAATTAAGAAGGTGTGTCCAATCTTTTGATTGCTAATGTAAACGGTCTCTTCAGTATTAACCTTCCTCAGATGGTTTCATGTAAGATATAATTTAAATTTTTAACTACAATGATTATTTAACTTTTTAACTACAACTTTTTAACTCCTACCTAGGGGTGATATGAGAAATGCCTTATTTCTGTCCAGCATGGTGATAAATGACCCAAAGTCCAGAACTTGTCCTTGGCGCGGTGGTTCGAGTCATTGCTTCTTACCATCCTGATGAGAAGTCAAGTAAAGGGGAGTAAAGGGGTTTGGGATGTGCACCCAAAAAGTACACTTCTTGATAGCTGTCGTTTCTGAATAGGCACCTAACCTAATGCATCATGGGCATCATGCTTCTTCCTAGAAATTTCAGGCCTCTTTCAAGTGAATCTCCCTGTAAAAAATATGAATGACACAAGTTACAATTAACATCATACAAATGGCTTAATAGTGTTTAAATGGATTATAATTTTTGGACAAAAATGATGTTTAAATCATAAAAACAGCAGGAGAAAATCTGTCAAATCTTAAGATTACCAAATATAAATCTGTTCCTGTCCAGTGTATGTAAACTTTTGACTTCATCTGTTTATTATAAATGTATAAAGCCGCTGATATTAAACAGAAAAACATGTCTGAAATCGTCATAGGGAACAGAAAGTGTGAAGGACATCTGTTCTGGAGGTGGGGTGCTAATTTGCAGCTTCGGTTTTATTTACCTTCACTTGTTTAACTACATAGAATAAACAGCATAAAAATATAGCATACACTTAACACGTTCTTCACACACACTAACTTAATGTAGGCTTAGCTGTTAAACGTGAAATGTTTGCCATGTTTTATTTCTGAGCCGTGTGGGTTTTCTCCTGGTATTTGGTTTTCCTGTCACTTCTTAAAGGAAGCCATATTATATTTGATTTCCCCTGCCAATGGCTCGGATGCTCGGCTATCCAAGTGTGTGCATATCAAATCCAAACAAATCACGGCACATGAGTACAGGTGTGAAAGGTGAGTGAAAAGCTTTAGCGAATAGCATCTCTGCGATTTAAACCTCGTATGTGCTAATGAGCACTTTTTTTTCAAAAGCAGCTACAAAGTGCTCAGGTGGCGCAGTGGGATATTTGGCGGGCATACTAGTGCCGAGATTCCAAACTTAGCGTTGCCACCGGTCGGCCTGGCAACATCTAGTAGGCATGGATGGCCGTGTCAGTGTGGGTAGGGGGGACCGGACTATAGGGACGGTGTCTCAGAAGCAAGAGGTTCCTAAAAGGGGTGCATGGGGGGAAAGGTTTAATTCTATCCACCTCAACATCTGATTATACTCAATTAGAAGAAAAAAAAATAAAAATAAATATATATATAGTAGGGCTGTCCACAACCAAGGATTTTGTTGGTCGACTAGTGGTCGTCATTTACTCCAACTAATCGACTAATAGTC
>JAOTRQ010055392.1:0-14452 GCA_028565875.1 Hoplisoma paleatum | reverse complement strand
TCTCTCTCTCTCTCTCTCTCTCTCTCTGTCTCTCTCTCTCTCTCTCTCTCTCTCTCTCTCTCTCTCTCTCTCTCTCTTTCTCTCTCTCAGAAAATGTAATTAAATTAGTTACATGTGTGTTGTTGTGTTTTTGTACTACATATTTACTTTATAAATGAAATTGACAACAAGAAGTCCCAGGTTTCATCCCTTGGTCCTTCGTGGTCTGTTCTGTTTGGAGTTTGCATGTTCTCCCTACGTCCATGTGGGTTTTTCTCTAGGTGCTCCGAATTCCTCCAGAGGTCCAAAAACATGCTCAATTGTCCCGTAGACACCTAGCCACTGTACATTGTACAGCGTGGTTCAAACAGAAAGGACATCCGGTGTAAAAACTATATGGTTAAGGTAATGGACTAGTAATTAGAAGGTTTCTGGTTCATGCTCCACCATTACACTTGTGCCTTGTGCAAGGCCTTCAACCTTTAAGGACAGAATCTTCTAATGTATCTTGTGATGGATGGATCGGTATTGATAGATTTAACTTTTGTAACTGTTTATTGCAGGTACAAGGCAACAAAATGCAGTTAGCATTTAACAAAAGTGCCAATAGTAGCCTTGTGCGAAGAAAGCAGAGTAAATTTGTATTTTCGTTATAAAAATCATATCAAGGTTTATTAGGTTTATGAAGTCACATGATACAGCTGACGGTGAAATGCTTTCATGGCTGCTCAGCCACAATAGTTATAAAGGTGCAATTAGTTTGAAATAAAAAAAGAATAGCCCAATTTAAATTGAATGTTACCAAATTGTTTTAATATAAAATTAGTTTCAAATTCCAAAACTCAACAATGGATTGTCAATTCACATATACTATTGCGGCAACAATGAATTTGTACACTGTTTTTGGTTCCTAGAGATGATAGAGAACCTTGCTGCAGTGTCGAAGTACTGCAAAAAGATGACAGCAATCACAAAGACACTGTTTTCTTATCATGTATTGCGCAGAACTAAAATTTATAGACAAGTGATCTTCCTCTGCGATTTGTGGTATAAAAACTGAGTGGAAGGAATCTTTATTTTGATCTAGGGGCTTTTTTCTGTGCGTAATATTTCATTTTATTTTTTTCTTAGTTTCAATGTAATAAATTCAAGCAAACGCCCACAGGGGACGATGGGGCATTGCCTGTCTGAATGTAGGGTTAGACTGTTGTAGGCAGATACATGCTGTGCTTCTAGAGTGCAGATCCAGTTAGCACAATGGACAGTCTCCCAGTGATGGAGTAGAATTCAGGATGAAGGTTTTGAGTTTTTTTAATTTTTTCAAATTGTGTATGTGACTGTATTTTGGGAGCTCTGAGTGCAGCTTAGTCACTGTAGTGTTGTTGTTGCACTGGGTACACACTTCTTTTCTTCTTTGGAGAGCTTCGATTTGTTATTTCGACCTTTCTCAATGGCCATTCTGGGTACTCAGAGTAAGAGTCCCTGTACTCGGTTAATTTGCCACAATGTTTTCTTGCTATCGGGCAGAATAACCCTGCATTTTACTTTGTGCGTGGTTTGGGCTTGTCCATTGTCTACTATAGTTGATTATTGGGGGGTGGTTTTTTAAAGAGTGTATGTGTGCGTGCGTGCGTGCGTGTGTGTGCGCGCGCTGGTGCACTGAGGTTCAGGATTGATGAAAGGACTCTAATCTCTCTTTAGGTCTTGGTTGTCTATATTTGCTCTAGGATGCAGGGTTTGCTGCTTTGTAAATGTAACCAGTACTCACATAAACCAGAATTAATCTTATCTATTATAGAATGATTAATAGTGGGTATCTGTCTAATTATTTTCTGTAGTCAGTTGCAGTCTCTATCTACCGCCCCTCACCACCCACTCTAACTATAGGCAAAGTAGGCAGCGATATTTGAATAGGGTATGAATTAAAGGAGGACAGTCGGTCGCCTGGATTTCTGTAATTACAACAGTTCTTGTTCAATCATACCCACAGTGATTGCATCGCATAATAGACGTGGAGACATTAGATAACGCTGTCTCTAGGAAATGATTGTATCTCCTGACTTTTTTACTACCCAGATGTTGCTTTGCCCATTCATTTAGTTTAAACTAGCATTTCTGTCAGTGCACATATTTCTTTCATATGCATTCAGCATGAAAAACTGACTCTGGCTTAAATTTATGATTGCCTTTTCACACTCTTGGATTGGCACTGAATTTATAAGGGCTAGCGGTTCAGCTCAGATGTAATTGGCACACCATCATGGAACGAAATTGAGCATGATCTCGTTACCCATTCCCTTTTCATTTAAAAAGGCTCAGGCATGTCACACTTTTAGAATTGTACATTTTAAATGACCTTTTTCATGCTTGTTACTACGAATGTGAGATGTTTCGCTGGTAGAGAATTGTTTATTCTTTTACACCATCTTTTATTAAGTTATGTTTATATGTAAATGTATTTTTATTTCTTTAAAATCGGTGGAACTGATTTATAGTTCAGTACTCTAACCACTGAGCGATCACTGTAATTTTATTTATGAAGCACTTTATATTGTAGTGCAAAAAATGTTTCATTACATATGGAAAGATTAAAAGCTGTCAACATCAAGTGTCTAATATTATATATCAACCATTACAATTATATACCATGGCCATATTTTACTCATCAGAAATTCAAAGATAATTATGCCTCTATTTCCCAACCCTATTAGTTAAACACACATATTTTATTTTAATCTAGATGTAGCGGGATCTAATTAGCCATGGAAATGATTGGACCATGCATGCTTTATGTCAAAATTATATCTGAAATCTTACCAGAAATATCAGTCCGTTTTTTCACTAAATACCATAAACTCATCCATATTTTCCATTTGTTTTCCATATTGATTTGTCAATAGTGATGACAGAAACAGACAGAATCACAACGTCCTAATTACTTCTCATTTTCAAACATAAAAGACCTGCTATGGTGATCTGCTAAAATGTTTTTTTTATTCTGAATGTTGTGTGGATGTCAGTACAAGCATCAGAAAATTGTATAGAAATTTAAAATCAAATCCTTTATTTTAGATGAGCGGTGGTCTCTATAGAGTTTATTTTTATTTCATCAACCACAATATGTATATTGTTTACAATACACATATATATATTTTTATACCTATCCACACATACTCTCGAAAGAGCCCATTATCTTTTATTACAGTTCTTCTCCTTCTATCATGGTTTCAGAGGTCATTTTAAAGTGTGTGGTAAAATGAGACCCACGAAGAGAGCAAAAAGAAGAGGCCAAGTACTATTTCTTATCACAATCATCTTTCTACTTCACTGATTTTCACAGAAAGATTTTCCATTATCCAATTTCATATTTTGCCCTATTCCCCCCTCCCTTTTATTCTCCCTGTCTTTGTCTTTGGTCCCAGTTGGAGTCCTTGAAGGTCACTGGGCTCTGGTTCACTTTCAGCATAGATGAACAGTTAAAACAGGAATGAGGGCACAAGGGCACGGTATATAGGGAGCCACAAATGTCCAGGACTGCACCGTAATCACTTTCCGAGTGACCTGAGCAGTGAAGGTTGGAAGGACATAAAGGATAACTCCAGGGTTCTGAGGACCCGATTGCTGCCCAGACGTCTTCCAGCACAAACAAGTCACCATCCAACTGAGCGCTAGCACACCCCAGAGCCATCTGTCATACGCAAGAGCAGTGAGCAGGCACCGTATAAACCTCATTTACACACAGACGGTCTACCAAGGAAAATAAAAAATGCCTGGCGAGATTGCGCCTGGAGGTACTTATATTCCATAAATCAGTTCAGTTTGTTTTGATATATACTTGATGGTAGAATCGGATGGTAGTAGTTACATCTTAGGGCTTGGGATTTAGTATTGATTGCATGCATGCATGCACATATTTAACATGTTTTACATGGCTATACATTTTCTAATGAAAGAAAAACAAATAGCATATAATATTCATATAGTCACTGAGGGGGTTGCAACTATAATATTCTGTGTGTATTTTTGGGATTCAGACAAAAAAAGTTTTATGTAAGTAAATGTCTTTGGTTCGATGCACTGCTTTTTGCTACGGGGGTGCCCAGCTATTTAATGAGCTGTGTAGTTTAGACTCTCTGTGCTGGTGTGTCAGCGAAACATCCTTCTGCTCCACCTGGGCACTATTTGTATTTCATGAACCTTTAATCAATATCCACTTTAAACAGCAAAAGTCACCTGGCGTTCTACACCTTAGCTAGTTGTTGTCACCTGCCCTGTTGCCATTTACAGTAATTGCCAGCCACATCTATACTTATCAGAAAATTTGGTCTGGTTAAATATCTTTACAAAAATCCATCCAAGGTATCAAAGTCATCTAGATCGATCTGTGCTTTCCAAATGGCAAGTCTGGTCTCCAATTGCATGGTCTGGATTCATACCCGAAACGTTTTTTATGCATGTGGAGAGTTACCAAGAAAGAACTTGTTTTCCTTCAATTGATAAAACTATAAGAGGGCCTGATGTAATTCTATTTATAAACCACTGAGCTAATCTATTATTAATGCAACCATGAAAGAAAACACTGTGGTCACCAGGGAGACGGTAAAAGTAAAAACTGATATGTAAAAAAGTTTTTTTTTTTTAATAGTTCACATAAGTTATCATGGGTTAGTCTGCCTTAGTTTTAAACAAAGCTAAAAATCCAATCTGGCAATACATTTACAGCTTATAACAATGTCATATCAGGAGGTACTTTATGATTTAATGAATTATTAGTCTTATAGATCGTATAAGGTTGGTTTGGAACCAGTTTGGAAAATGTTTAATTTACATTCTTAGCTTTTTTTATGTTGACTGGTGTTTTTGCTTGTATTTGCTGTTTTGTTTTGCTGCAGGAGCACTGTAGATGGAAAAAGATTTACGCTGTAAGCTTTAGCAGTCACACAGCAGCATTGTTTGACACGGTTTGATAAGGATGCTTTGTGAAAATTCAGTTTTATGCTGGTGCACTGCACCCTTGAACCGTACTGTGAGGTTGTGTGCTTATTTGAACTTGTGTGAACAGTTATTCCAAGAATATAAAACATGTAAATGTAAAAGTCAAAGGTTTGTATTTGAGTAAAATTCCAAAACAAAATTTCAATTATTGCCGCATTAATGATTTTGCATAATTTTAAGCCAGATGCCCTTCCAGACACAATCCTCCCAATTTACATGGGCTGGTGACCGGCACTGCAATGCAGTGGTTTATGCATCAGAAGCGAAGTACCTATAGTACAATTCAGTGACTTCTAATTGACCTGGCTGCTTGTTTTTTATGGTGGGAGGTATCTCAGAGCACCAAGAAGACACCTACACAGACAGGTGGAGAACATGGTAAGTCCACACAGAAAAGACCAGAACCCGCCCCACCTGGAGATCAAACCCAGCATTACATGAACTCTTCGTATTAGTTTAACAATTAAACCTTTAAAAAAACAGTGCTTATTACTGAATGAAAATATTTTTACTTTGTAAAATCATCTGTATCCTTGTCAGTTGGATTTCGATATGGATGACAATTAAGTCATTTCACTTATTTAAAATATTAGTTTTTATGACCACGGTTTTTAGACAAGAGATTTTTTATACACTGAAGACTTTTAGTTAAGAATTTTAATCAAGCAGTTGTTGTAAGAAGTTGTATTTGCTTCAATATTATAAACACTTAGAGAGTACTTATTGCAGGTTAGTTATGTGATATGAAAATTGAACTGGGATATGAAAATTGCTGGGTAAAACCTTGTAGCAGCTGACTGAAAGTTCACATACTCATGACATTGTAGAGCAAGTTCAACAGAGACAGTCTACACATCAGATTGACCAATCATCATCCTGTATTGTTCATCACGAGCCAATGCTACTACAATAAAATAAGTGTAAAAGTTGAGTTTAGACAGAGTTAGAGTTTTAAAAAATTGAGTTTGAATAGGGTTCAGATTTGCATTAAGGTCTGTCTTTGGACTGTCCAATAATACACTTCCAGCTCATCTTTTCATCTTAGTACTGTTTAGGTTTTTGGTATCGTTAAAACACTAAATGTTAAATATTAAATGTGAATAATAAATAAGCATTAGATGTTACTGTGTTGATATATTGCATTTAACCGTTAGCGCACCCCCCCCCCCCCACACACACACACACACACATACACGCACACCTATTTTCTAAAACTGTCATCTTATTGAGTAAATAAACTCAGCAGTAGCAAAAACTGCTCCATGGTTTACTGAGGAAAAATAAACCTTAAGCAAACACAAAGTTATGGGGTGTTTACTTTGTCAATTACATTGATGAAAAACTGCCTAGAAATTTTACCTGAAATTATATATAAGCATGATTTGTTAAAAGTTTTTGTCCACAACAGAAAAGACATTCTGATCTCTGAGATAGCCCCCTGTAGCAGTGGAAGATGAATTGGCAATGCTAGATTGGTAGAAAATGCACAAATGAAATGGCAAAAAAGAATAATCGCGATATGATGACATTTTAAACATTAGCAAGAATTATTCAGGTTGATACTTGTATTTTTATTTCATATTGAGAAGAAATATTCGCTTAAATTGCACTTAACTGTTGTTGAATGAAATTGAACTTTGTAAAGAAGTTAAGTTCATTTAACCCTGTGGAAATCCTTAACAGGCCTGACGCCAGTGGGCATTGGGCAAAAGGGCCGACATCTCCACCCCCTCAACTGATACTCAGTTATTTAGATTTTTTAAATATCATCTAGTATAGACACAATAGTAATTAGTCTTTTTTATTATTAAATTATGTACTGCTGTCGCAGAGGCTGATTTCTAATATTTACTCAATCATTCAAAATATAAAAAAACAGAATTGAAGGTGAAGCACATGAGAAATATCAGCTTTTTTATTCATGTTGTGTCTGTGATGGATTTTAAGTTTGGCTCTCCATGTTCCTTTCTACACTTACTTTTGTTTGGTCAAAATAAATCTATCCGTCATTCCTGGTGTTTCAAGGACTGAGGACAAGCTGTCTTCATGCTTGGTTTGCCAGATTACATTTTCATGTATATTTATGGGGAATTGTTTTCACAGTACTGACATATGAACACTCGTGCAAATATCACATGTACTTACAGTTCTGAACAGCAGGGGAATACAGATGGAAGGGTTAGGGCTACACTTTTTTTCCTGAGGGATATTTTTACTTACATTATTTTTTGGTGGTTTACAGAAACGTTTCATCAGAGCAGTAACAGTTCTTTACATAGCACAAGTAGATTTTCTTTTTTCGTAGTGACCTGCATGCTTTTAGCCAACATGAGACTCCAAGTACTAATTAATATAGTTTTAAGTCCACTTTTGAAGATGGCAAGAATCGTAGCTGGTTAATTAAAGATGGTCCTTTCCACCACCGACCTTTTCTGATTCCTATTTCGTGATTTTTCTTTGTCTGAATTATGGCAATATTGAGTGATCTTTTATGATAGATTGATGCCCTGCAGCATACACAGAGGGGAAACTATATTTTGTTATTCAAATGGTTTGATGCTCTGCACAGTTGTGAGAAATCTATTTTATTTTGTTCTTTATTATATAATGCATCTCTTCTTGAATAGAAATCCTGACAGTATAAATTAATCACATTAGAACTTCGTTTGCAAAGCCTTTGCGGACGATTACAACTCACTACAGAAACAAATAGTGTTTTGCCACACTGAGATTCAGCTCCAGCTTTAATTATTTGATGTTTAACATTGATCAGGATTACTCTGATAGAGCAGCTTTAAAACGTCCGGAAAAGAAAGCGAACTAATTCACTTTCTTTAATGTCTTAACATGTTTCCTTTGTGACTGTTGGTTGCCTCACAGTAAAGACCTTGGTTCGATTCCATATGTGGAGTGTGGAGGTCCTCTCTTCGTTTGTGTGGGTTTCCTTTGGGAATTGTTGTTTAATAAAACAAGATCATATATTTGATGTCATTTGATCTTAAAGCATTACGGAGCATATTTACCTTCCAGGTAATGGCTTGAACCTATTTTCGAGAAGGAAATCTAATACACGAGCATCAAATAAGCAGCAACACTGATGCCCCAGGGTAAGCCATCTTTATTGGCTGTTTTATTTAAGTGCATTATCTAAAAGCAGGGGGGTTAGCAATAATCCTTCATTTTATTGAATATCTTAGACTGTAATATTTTTAGACTGTTATTAGCTCATGTGAGTGGATTCTTGATTAGTTCTCAATATATTAAATTGTCAGAATTTACTCTCTCACACTCTCTCTCACGCTCTCACTATATTTCCTTCTCCCTCCTTTTTATCTCATGATCTGCATTACCGCTATTGCATATTTTTTAAAGCCGAATACTCTTTCTGACATATTCCTCCCTATTTATCAGGGCTTGTGGCCAGCACCACAAGCTTGATGGTTAGGTACCAACAGAGACAGTTCAGTTTCTCTAATGAGCCCAGCTGATGATTATTAGCATTTAGTAACAAGTAACAATTTTTTTATATATATATATATATACAAACACCATCAAATTACTGGTCAATATTGTCAATTTATTTAACCAATTCTAGTGTTGGTGATAAATGTTTCATCATACCTGTGCTGGATCTTGATTGTTGTAGTATGGAAAACAAGAATTTCAATTGTTAAAGATGATAATTTGTCTAGCTGGAGTAGTTGGTACTCTGAGGTAAATATCTGTAATAATTGTAACTACAGTGTTAGGATACTATGTCGAAAATTATAGTCATGCTAATACCGGGCAGTAAAAAAGTGTTAAAGATTTTCTTTGTACTACGGAAATGGTAATTTCAGTAAATGGGAACAACCCAAGGGAAATGTTATTTTTATCTCATTTATTGTTAGTAAATTGTAAGGACAGTCATGTCTTCTATATAATAATCTAATATAAACTACTTCTAGATTTATTTTTCATTTGTTTGTATGTGGGGAACAGAAACTTTGTGTCGTTTTTGCTGATGCTCATCGTACCATTGGTCAGCCTGATTTGAATTGATGAAATCTTGATTTAAATGTCATATAGTACTTGGTCTTTGGGCCTGTTCCTGCTCCATATTGTGTGTCTATATAAAAATAAATGCATGTTCTTGCTTCACTGCTTACTACGGTTACTGCAGGGCAAGTATTTGTTAAAGTGGTGTACAGCACACTATCACTGAACTTTTTGACAGCATGTCCATTACATTGATAAATCTCGCTTCACCCTCGGTCTGTCAGATGGTGGAACTGGTTTGACAAATGTCAACGAAGCGGGATATGTGGCCAATGAAATTAAATGAAGGAGAAAAGATGCGGCTATTTTGTTCAGTGGTCGCTCAGCAGTCAGGGTTCTAGACTACCGTCAAAAACCTTTGGTTTGGATTGCATTTCCGGAAAAGGCATGGGTTGTATCGTTTTAAAGAAGAAAAAAAATGCTTAATGCTTTAAATGTACATTTAATGTATCATTAGTGGCCAGTTTCTCAAAGGCTCTACAGCCGTATGGGAAGTGAATGTCTGCAGTTATGTGCCAAAACCTATTGGGTTTCATTTTTAAAATGTTATGTAGGATAAGATTTTTGAAAATTAAGGTAAAGGTAAAAATTCTGGAACTTAAATTACTAATATTCATTATATTCATGTTTTTGTCCTGAAGTGACCTTAATTGCAGACAAAGCGTTGGTGGCAGGAACCTCTTTTATTTGCTGTGACTGTGATTTTTTGCAAATATGGACTGAGATATTAATTCATTAATATTGATTGTAATAAAAGACGCATTTAGAGGGTTATCATGATAAAGTACATTAATAGTCCCCTGAAGGATAGGGTAGGTTGTCTAGAGGAAGCTAAATGTCCCCATCAAGGTGATGTACTGCATCCATCTTGTTCTCACTTTTCTTATTTTATCTATTACAGCCAAGAAAAGAAATAATTTAATTGGACTTTTTGACATCAACATGATGAGATCCTCAGGCTTTAACAATCTGAAATGTCAATTTAGTTAGAGCTTCAAAGTGAACATGCTACGCTCTCTGTGTTAAATGTTTGGCGTCTCAGTGAACCACGGCTACGCTTTAGTTACTGTGATACTAAAGTGATTACTCTAAAATTTGAACTCTGTCTGAAACAGAGATCTCCTTTAAAGACAACCACACTTATCATAATGAAACATCCAGACATCTATAGTCCAGACTATAGATAGATATCTATTGTTGCTCTCACAGTTGGAAAAGCTTGAATGTTTTGTTCACCTGTTCTTTTCTTGCACTTCAATTCCATCATCTTTGTCTCCTATCTTTTTCTTCAGAAATGATGTCTCCTCTCCCTTATGAATTGCTTTGTTGTTTTTCTGGCACACACTCTGTCTCAGTTTGAACTAACTTCAAACGATGTGCTGGCTCATATTTGTGGAATGAATGAAATAAAATATATTTATCTCTTAATTAAAAAAATCTACATTTGATCAATATCTACATTTATGTACTTTTACATTTGTACATTTACATGTACTTTTAGCAGCTGCCGCCTAATGGTTAATGTTCTGAATGAATCATCAGCTGTGTTGGGTAAAGCTCCACCCCACTGTTGGGCCCCTGAGCAAGGTCATTAAACCCTTATCGGTGTGAATCGTATACTGTCACTGTTGCTTTGAATAAAAAGGGTTCACTAAATCCCCAAAATATAAATGTAAAATATACAGAATCAGCTTGTGTTGTTTATTATTTTTGTAGTTTATCATTTTTTGTGCAGATGTAAAGTTATAATTAGTCAATGTAGATTTAGTGTGATTCTATTTAGATTTCAGATCTATTTATTTGAGTAATATTACCAAATCTTGTAAAACTAATAATAAATACTTATTGATTCATTTGAATTCTTTTGATTTAATGGTCTCCAAATAAACTGATGCACGGATTATTTAGCAGAGCTCATGTTCCAACATCCCAACACAAACTATTATTAAGCTATCAGTGTTTTACTTTGTTTTTATATTTTTCGTGGCATTTTAAGTCGGCTTTATTAATGGCACATACGTGTAATTGTTTGTAGTAATGAATTGTCTTTTTTTCTATCCAAAATCCCGTTAGTAAAACGTAACATTGTCAACATTAATAAATCAGTTAATTGCTTTTTGACCCTCAAGTGACGTTGTCAAAACTGAAGTAAAACAAATAACGTGTCCTGTGCTTTTACTTAACTTTCTTGCTAATTGGAAAATGATTTAATGCTGTGAATTTCAAGGTTGACATGCATAATTACTGGATGTAATTACCGTGTAATGTAAGCTTTAATTTTCCTCACAGTAATTCATTAATTGTTATGTGTTAACAGCGTGCTTTAAAGTAAATCTGTAGGTAATTTGTAGTTGACTCCACACAGTATAAATTGATTCATTTATCCACAGAATTGGAGATGTCTGTCTCGTTCCTATCTCATTAATTGATCTCTTTTGGAGTCACTAATAAAACAAGTCCAGAAATGGTTCTCATTCTACAAAAAAATCGATTGAACTTGATCACTGTGGTTGACGTTGTGCAAAGAGTTATTCATATTTTCTGGCATTTTTCCTTTACTGGAGATCCCAATTGGGCAAAGCCAAGTCTTTATGAAAATTATTGTGACATATATGATCATACATGCTTTCACTCACCAAGCTCTTTCAGTGAGTGCATACAGACATGGATTATTAATAAGCACACCAGCCATAAAGATGATCAATGTGTGGTTACAGTTACTCAATGTAGCCCATCAGTTGCAGTATATACCTGATTTAGCATTCAGATGGGACTCCAACAGTGCCCACATTGTGCACAAATTGTGCTGTGGTGCTGGAATTTGTTTAACGATATTAATGTCAAAGATTGAAGGAGAATCATGTTTTACATCTTAAAAATTATATCACTAAATTGGTTAATCTCAGCTTCATCTCACAGAATGATGACCTCACATTCACCTTAGAAAACATGGATTGCTACATGAAATTATTATTATTATTTTTACTTTTAAAGCAATGATTAGATTTTTAAATGTAGTTAAACATAATGTGAATGGTTCAGCATTAAAGCCCCGACTGTAGCTATAAGGCCTGATAGCAAAAGCAATCATTGTGTAATATGATAACATATTTAATGAACAACTACCCCCAGCTCTTTTGTTTACTTCACTCTGTTATTTTCAATTAAATTCGAGTTTTTTTCGATACCAGTAAGGTTTAGACGAGATTGGTTCCAATAAAGCAAGTCAGTAGGGTAACTGGATTCAGGCGTTTGTGTTTTGCATTTTATTAATGCAAGTTTTTGCTCTCTCATTTTTTAAAATTCAAATGCGACACACCAGATGAACAGTAATGCCATCTGCCACAAGGAAGATTATTTGGTCTCTGGGTCCAAAAGCATTCAGCTCATCCAGATCACAAGTTTTTCTTTTGTGTTGACATGGCAACTGCACCAATTTAGTCATCATAAAAAGAAAGTCATTGGTGCATTATTGTAGTCCAGAGGCTGAGGATACAGATTAATATTAATTTGTGCATTAAACTGTGCATTTATTTTACAGTTTTGAACTAAATCTATATTATAGATTCTGCCTGGTTAAAAACAAGGAAAGGAACCTACACTGGGCACAGAAACTGTACCCTTGACTTCTTGCCTACTTGAATTTGTCATCACTGTTTTTGTGCATATGTCTACAATTAATCATCCTTAATGAAAGAAATAGTTTTGTCATATATGATATATGATAACCTTTTTTCATTTTGTTGCTCCCGTCAAGGGTTGTCTCAGCAGAGTGTGTTTTGCATCATTGATTTTACATTGTATTTTATGCCAGATGCCCTTCTGACACAATTAATTCAATTTTTCTGGGCTTGGCAGTTCATTGCACTATAATGCACTGGTTTATGCATCCTAGTGAATAGGTACCTCTAAGACCATTTACTTTTGCTAATTAAATGACTGCATGTCTTTGGACAGTATTTGGAACCTCAAGCTTTCAGAGTAAACCCACATTGTAAAGATTTAATTCTGAATATTCTGCACAGAGTTTACGGGCCTGTAAACTGTAATAAATGACTGCCTTACAACTAAACTGAAATCTGAATGGAAAACACAGAAATAAACAAAAAAGTACACAAGGTTCACTTCAACATCTGGAACAAACTGAAAATACATTATTTAAACAATCAAACAGATTTATTTTCACTAGATGTAGGGCAAGTTATTTCAAATTCTAGGGAAAGACTGTAAAATGTAAATGAATGAACTTGAATTCCTATTAGTAATATTTCTAACACTATTAAGTATTGGTTTTGTTCTCTTATGTTGTTCCTCTATTAACTTGTACTGTACATTTGATTGTATGTGTTCCTTTATTTTATATTCCTCCAAAGGACATTGTATTTGCACACATGTTATAAGACATGTCTTTATGTGTGTTATTAGACATGTAATTAAATGTAAATAACAAAAAGCAAGTATACAAAATACATGACATGGCATTATGAAAGCAAATAAGCAAACACCATTGCTGTAGTCAGTGTGTGAAATACTTTCAGTTGCTTAAGAGTTATCCTGGAGACTGGACACTATTATATTCCTCTTGGGGTCATTTTTGTTGGTTTACCATCTTTGAAACGGATGACAATAGTCTGGTATTGATCCATTGTTATAATATTATACAAGCTTGACTATGCTTGTTAGAGTCCAAACGATTTAACACTTTAATAAGCCTTAAATCTTATCTAATCCTCAGAGATCTTTCTTTCATGCCATGATACACTTCCAACAATGAATGTGTTGCCAAAATGATTAAAAGTCATTGACAGATTTGTGGTCTTTAAATACATCAGGGCTCTTACTCACACCTGATCATTATCCAGTTGATTTAAAATACCAGCTTTAATTCCTTTTTCTATTTATAACTGACTGTTTATAACATTTTCAGCAATATTCAAACAGTATTGGACCTTCAGAAATGTAAAATCTGTCTTCAATGTGCATTTTAATGTGGTGCTTTTGGGAAGATTTGCTTGATAAAGGTCAGTATAAAGTTCTGTGCTGTAATTAGAATACTGATTAAAAGCCTTTCAATTAGAGCAGTAGAAATTGTCAAAAATTGCACTTTGGACTCAAGAAACATTTTCAGTTTTATTTTACATTTAACCTTTATGATGTGTATTTCTTTTTTTAAGAAAAATTGTCCCACATTGGACAGACAAGTTTGTGAGTTACAACAAGTTAACAACAGTAGATTGATTTAGTTATTGCTCCAACAGCAAGGCCTGTAATAATGAAATAACTTCTGCTATTAAATTGTTTCAGTATCGCAAAAAAAACATACATTTTAAAGTGTTTTAATAAAAACTGGGGCTGACCACAATTAATCGATTATTCGTTGGTCGACCGAAAAAATGACTAGTCGGCCAAATTCCATTGGTCGACTAGTCGCAGGAAAAAA